>PVKZ01003701.1:0-47789 GCA_004027375.1 Macroglossus sobrinus | reverse complement strand
TTATTCACATTTTCTCCTAAGGTAACTAAGCCAAGTTACTCTAGATTGTACGACTTTTGAGGGAAGAGCATTCTTCTCAGATAAACACTCATTTGGTTATAATCTTAAAAACTGCATTTGCATTTGACTTGGGAGTGTCTCCTTTCTGACCAGTTTGTATTTGCATTGGAATATGAGCAAGTCTGTCCTGGAGATTCTGTATTTCTTAAAACAAAATAAGTGAACAACGTCGTGAAAACCTACTTACTTCCAAAAGAGAAGCTAGAAAGCTGTTTCAGAGTTTCTTGCTTGGTCTCTTGGTTTTCTAGTGTCCCATTTTATATTTGCGACAGGAGTCATCCTCTCAGAGGACCAGCTCACAAGGTGTTGCTTGCTCTCCCCAGTCCAAACTTTGCTCACTGGCTTGATGTTGTTAGGGTAATTATTTTATTTTTTTAGGCAGTAATGTTATTCATAAAATGATAGGATCAGATTAGATGATAACTATGGACACTTGTAGCTCTAAAATGCTATGTTTCCTTAGCACTCTTTGTTTGTTGCCTCATTGCTATTAGAAGCAGTACGGTGGTAACTGCCCTCATACAATCATCTTTGCATACTTTCCGTAGGATAAAATCTTAAAGGTAGAATTCTAGTATACACGTTGTAAAATTAGGCGTTGTTGCGAAGTTGAACCCCAGAGAAAGCACATCAGGGAATATTCTCATGAGCATCGTTTCCCTCATTTTCATCAAACTGAATGTTATGAATATTTTTTTCTATCTGAAGCAAGAAAAGTTTTTAAAAAATCTTTTCTTTTATAGAGAGGTTAATTATTTTTGTGTTTATCAATCATTTGTAGACTAAAACACTTAAGATTTGTTAATTATGGGATTATTGCACAGTCCATACTGATAAACTCAAAGCAAATCCTTTATCTTTGATTTGATGTCATAATTTGTGCTGAAAAATAAAATATAAAATGGGATATAGCATAATTAATGAAAGGAATAAAGAATGGTTATAGGTGGAAAAAAGATATTTTGAGAAGACTTTAATGCCATCAGTGTGCCTAGGGGCGCTTCCCTCTACAGTGTACAGGTTTTCCTATTTATATTAAACATAGCTCCAGAGCATATTAAAAAATGCTTTTTATTTCCATACAATCTTTAATGAAGACTCAAAGGGACAAAGAATGAAATTATTAGTTAACATTTTTTTGTATTCAAAATGATAATTTTAATATAAATTTAGAGATGATTTATCTGAGTGAGTGTGGGTAGCATCAAACGCAACATGTGATTTATTTTTAAGAAGGGGAGAGATTTTTTTAAATAAAATTTTTATTAGAGAGATTTCGATAACTCTTCTCGGCCAAAAGTTAGATCTTCATCCATGTTCCCTCCTGAAGTTGGTCGTGCAATTTTGGCACATTCAGGTGCATTTTTTAATTTGAAAGACTTATGTGTATTTTATATTTGACACAACTACAGACGGAAGTATATTTTACTTTCAATGGTGTTTACTATACATTACAGTATTTTAAATCTATCTGGAGAGATTATATACTATAAAATTGAAACTGCTTATTTTTGAGAAACATTTTTAACTTTAGCTTTTAAAAATCTCAAACTCATTTGTGATTTTGCTGTTGATCCTTGTTGAGAGGTTTAATATTTTTGTCTTTTTATAATCTTACTTTTTATATAATCTTTAACTGCATTGTTTAGGGAGGTACGACTTGGGAGAAATGGGGTAGAAGAAATCAAACAACATCCTTTTTTTAAGAATGATCAGTGGAATTGGGATAACATAAGAGAGAGTAAGTCAATAAATTTAAATACTTCTATTCGATCACATTTTTAAATCTCAAAATTGATTACTCTTTTGAATTAACTAGCATGTTTTATATACTTAATGCTAACTAATTTTTAAATTGAGAGGTTTCATTTCAAATTCATGGCAATATTTACAAATATTACCTCGATAAGCAAACTAGGCATACAATAAACATGTATTTATTAACAGTATTTTCCAAGGGTATTATAATAAACATTATTGATTTCTTAATTTGTCAAGTTCACTTTTATGAAACTCAATAATTTGTAGAATTGAGGAAATATAATCCTTTAATTTGAATGTGTTTAATTAATAAATCAGTAATTATTTATGGAAACTATACTCTGGTCAGTATTAGGGGTAAGTATAGTAATTCATTTTAACTTTATGTATATTCAACGTTATTTTAAGAGTAAGAAATATTTCTGCCAAAAGAATATAGAAAACTGAAGACTAAAGAATATATGTGCAAGTTATTGCTGCTTATAATCTTAACACCTAGAGTAACATCATATTGCTTTTCTTGTTTGTTTGATTTATCTGTATTTAAAACTGATCTAATGTAGTAGTAAAATACATAAAGTTCTAATTCTCTGAAATGATAAAATGGAAATTGTTACTAAAATTTTCTATACTAATCATAATTTATTATATAGTAATCAAGTTCAGTGTGTTAATATTAGTATAATATATTGTTAATAATATAAAACAATAGGGTCTGCTTAGATATGCTTTTTTATTGTGAATGAAATAATTCATTTCTTTTTATAGCGGCAGCTCCAGTAGTTCCTGAGCTCAGCAGTGACATAGACAGCAGCAATTTCGATGACATTGAAGACGATAAAGGAGATGTAGAAACCTTCCCAATTCCTAAAGCTTTTGTGGGAAATCAGCTGCCTTTTATAGGATTTACCTACTACAGAGAAAATTTGTATGTTGTTTGTTTGTTACATTTTTGTATTCAGAGGCTTACTTTGAGACTCTAAATTATCTAAGATAAAATATTAATTTGTTTTAAACTTTGAGTTTTTTCAGAAAGGCTATCAGAGGGATTCTTTTTCATTTCATTTAATTTTTTTGCTCCTGAATGTTATATTTATTTGCAAATGAATGCAAGGCAATGCTCTATATTCTCTTGAGTTGTTGAGTAAGACCAAATACCTGCTTTTGAAGGAGCTTACCAACTAATGAGGAATGTGATAAAACTGTATAGTCATAAAGAAGGGTAGAATGTACAGAGTAGTGTAATCCCTTGGGGTTCAAACATAGGGGATATGTTACTGGACTGTGACCACTTGGAGGACTTGATAAGACTGATTTTCTTGCCTGAACTTCTCCATCTAGTGCAGAGCCTGACACAGAATCATCATTCAATAAATATTGGTCAACTGAAGTGAGTTTTGGGGGGCTAACATTAGAAAATAGTTTGAAGTTGTAGTTTAGGGGCAGAATAGCACAGCAGATGGTGGCTGTGTACTATGCTGAGGGACTTTTAACTTTGACAAGCAGTGAGGAGCCACTGAAACTGTTAAATAGTTGAGTGAAGCATTAAAGACATTTGAGAAACTTTTTGGTATTTTCGTGTGTGTAATGATCAGGACGATCATTTGCCCGGGACTGAGGGTTTTCCTAGGATGTCACGTGGGACTTTCTTTCCAAAACTAGGAAAAATTCTGCAAACCAGCAAGAGTAGGTCACTCTGCTACCAGTAGTGTTCTAAAAACTATCGTAATGCTGACTAAAATGAGAATATCAGTGCCAGGAGAAACCAAGAATACAGGCAGAGAGGAAGGACCCAGTTAAAAGAGAAGTTGACCGTTAAATAGAAGTGATCATTTATGTATTAAGACCTGGCGATCAAGAGATGTTATCTTTGAAAAGGAAGAGAGACATCTCTCTAGAAAATATCTAGAGGAATAAAATAGTTACAGGAACTCAAAATGAGATAAAGAAGGGGAAAGTACTTTATTCTATGTAGTACTCTGATCTCAACAATGTTAAATAATATCTGCTAAGACTGAGAAGAAAAGTTTAATATTTGAAATTATTGAAAATGGTATAAATGTCCAGAGTGGAAAATATTGCTTTATTTTGAATATGTTGAAAAAAGAAAAATCTTTGGTTGGAACTTAATTCTGAGAATAACTTGGTATTAGAAAATGGGGTAAAATGGCATGCAAATAAATTTATTTCCTTCCTTTCCTTCTAGGTTACTAAGTGACTCTCCATCTTGTAGAGAAAATGATTCACTACAATCAAGGGAAAATGAAGTATGTATAAATTTTTACTACTCTGTTTTAGTCACATTTTAGTAATGTCTATGTATTTTTAAAAGTTTATTTGATGCTACTTTTAGAATATTAGATGGCATTCCTTGTTGCAGTACAGTTCAGCATAACATTGAAATGATTCATTTCTTTGACAAGTATCATTGTAAAATACAATGGCCAATAAAAGGATGAATTATGCATGGTTTTAGGCTTAGGTTTAGTAGCAAAAGTGATAGATTTATAAACAGTTTTAATACCAGTTAGAAATTTTTATAATCTTAGTGTTATAAAGGTATAAATAATAAGCTATGAGTACAGAAATAGTGGAAAGATTCAAATTTTAAGTATCTACCAATGAATCCACATGAAGGATAATTTTGTCAAACCGTTACAGTATTTTGTGACCTTTATAATTTGTGACTGCGTACAAAGCTAAATCACACACACATGCATGTACACATAAATGAGGATGCTAAACATTTTTCTCTTCAAAACTTAAAACTAAAATATTTGATTGAATAATTTTGTATGATTTTGTGTTTTAGAAATTTTACAAAGCAAAACAAGCATTTAATGTTTTTTCTGTGTTTTTGTTTTTGTTTGCTTTAAATAGGAAAGTCAAGAGGTATGTTGATGTCAAACATCTTGAAAAACTGAGAAAAGCTCTAGCAGTGTGTTGATATAGCGATATCCCACTTAGCATTTGGAGTATGACATCTACCCAAGAGAGAAGTCCCCAGTCTTTTTTCTACCAAGTATCCATTTTATTATTGCTGCTATGGATCTGTTATTTAAAATAAGTATTGTGTAATTTTCTTGTTTTTATTTATCAAGGACATACAGTGGGCAGCAAGAACTTCTGATTATCATGTGATAACTAGTAATCAAATTGTATTAATGCAGTAGCCATTAAATATGGCCAGTTCATTGGCCTATATGTTCTTACTGAGGAAAAATACAGTTTTGCTTAAGATATATGCAGTATTTAAGACACCATGGAGAAGAACCTAATCACGAGAAAGAATAGTGGAAAGAACATTGGACTTGAGATCTAATAGACTTGGGCTGATTTTTAGTACTGCTACTTACTAGCATGCTATCTCGGCCCAGTTATTCAGCTTTTTTGGAATTTAGTTTCTTTACTGAGTACATATAACACTACCATCTTCATAGGGTTTTTGTTAGAATTAATGAGAACATTTGTCAAGTGCCTTACAAAAGGAACTCAAAACGTTAAATCCTTTATAAAGGTAATAATGATCCAAAAATGGGTTGTTTAATATTTTCTGTAATTTTAGCTTGTATAAAGACTGACATGTCTGTCTTTAAAGAATGGCAAGGAGATGACTTGAAATTAGCTATCATTTATCCAAAAGACTCATTGATTACAACCCTTTACAGTACTGCACCTGGCACTGTGTAGGAAGACATAAAGAAGAGCTTATATTATTTTTAAGAACACTAACATATATTTGAACACGTTTAATCACATATTCCAAATACTTGTTTTATGTATAGATAAACCTTTTATCCTTATAAGCACAATGGTGACAATATTTTCAAATAAATAATATTCAGAAGAACAGTGGAGATATCAGAGGATATTCTTTATTCATAATGAATGAGAAACTCGGTGTCGTAGAAGAATTCTGCTAACAATAGAGCTTCTCATTCATATGTGTACGAAGTGTGTTCATACAACGTGTACTGTCATAGACAGAAAGCAAGAGATGGAGGATTTTTTCCCTCTGTCGGTAGAAGTCGCCTTAAGAAGATACAAATACTGTACCATTATAGAGGAGATTACATTAAATCGAAAGAAAAGAGAAGCTTATCATTGTATTCTTTAAGCCTCTCATCCTTTAAGTGTGACTAAACTGTATAATTAAGTTTCTTGTTTCCTGACAGATTCAGAAAAAACTATACACATTAGAAGAACACCTCAGCACTGAGATCCAAGCCAAAGAGGAACTAGAACAGAAGTGCAAGTATGTTTCGTGGTTAATTAAACAGTATATTATAAAACTTAAGTTTAAACATATTACTAAAAATGTAATGCTGATTATTTTTAAATTTATGATAAATGCTTTTACTGTAAATTAGTTATTTACTGTTGCTTTTTAAATTCTTTAGATCTGTTAATACTCGCCTAGAGAAAGTAGCAAAGGAGCTAGAAGAAGAGGTAAAATAGCTCAATACTTTTATTAACCTTTTTGTTCATGAAAAGTTTTGATGCTTGACTTATGTGTAAAATTCTCTTGGTACTGTATTCATACATATCTTGATCTGTAATAAAACTTACCATGTAGCGTTGGAGGACAAGTCTCAAATAGGATAATCATGATAATAGGCTTCATGTTGTTATATTTTCATATAACTTCTAACTTGAGTTAATTTAGTATGGGTAGATAATTCACATTAAAAAATGCATGTTTATTAATGACATGGCTTAAAAACCAAAGTGACCATTGGGTTTTTTTTATTGTTATTTATAACGTTTTAGATCAATGGTTTGTGTTGCATAAGATGGTTCAGTGGTGTTGGAATTAAATGCAGAGTTTGACTTTGAGTAGTAAACAAAACTCTTATAGGTTTGATTATTTAATAGTGTGCTTATTTTTTTAAAAATAGAAAACATTGTAATGTTAACAATACAGCAATTACAGCTTTTTTAACATTTTTTAAATCTACTTGAAATAACAAATATTTTTTGTTTTCATTTGACTTTTATACTTACTTTCTTCTGATAATAACTTCAAGCATTATTTCAGATTACCTTAAGGAAAAATGTGGAATCAGCATTAAGGCAATTAGAAAGAGAAAAAGCGCTTCTTCAGCACAAAAATGCAGAATATCAGCGGAAAGCTGATCATGAAGCAGACAAGAAACGAAATTTGGAGAATGATGGTTTGTGGTGTAGAATATTCAATACCAAGAAAAAAAATTCAGTGTGTGTTGTGTGTGTGTGTTGTGTTGAAGCTTGCCACTGAAATGCTTTTTATCACAGTTAATAGTTTAAAAGATCAACTTGAAGATTTGAAAAAAAGAAATCAGAACTCTCAAATATCCACTGAGAAAGTGAATCAACTCCAGAGACAAGTAGGTTCCTCCCAATTTGTAATAAGGGAATTAAATTTAATTTATGACTGCCTATTAACAGTTTTAATTGGCATTGTGACTAAAGGATTTTGCCTCTAATTTGAAAGGGAAATCATTAGGAGATGTTTTTAGGTTTTTGTTCATTTTAAATATTCGTAATGGGGTAGTAAATTGAAGTATTGTCATTGTATACACCTGTGTGTGTTTATTGTTTGTTTGATTTTGAATGGAATAACAGCTGGATGAAACCAATGCTTTGCTGCGAACAGAATCTGATACTGCATCCCGGCTAAGAAAAACCCAGGCAGAAAGTTCAAAGCAGATTCAGCAGCTGGAATCTAACAATCGAGATCTGCAAGATAAAAACTGCCTCCTGGAGACTGCCAAGTTAAAACTGGAGAAGGAGTTCATCAATCTGCAGTCGGTTCTGGAATCTGAAAGGAGGGACCGAACCCATGGATCAGAGATAATCAGCGATTTACAAGGTATTAAAGCAGCGATTGCACTTGAAGTCCTCTTGATCATTTATAGTTTGGAAATAACTTTATATGGTGGATAATGTACTAGCGTAGGACATTTCTGTATATACTACCTTGTTATATAAAGTTAGGGTATTAGAAATACATTAATACAAAATTTTATGAATGAATGATTTACTTTTCAAATAATTTGAAGTATTTTGAGTATCAAACCACCTCCCAAGGTGGTAGAGTGGGTTCCAGCTGAATTAACTATAAAGCAGTATCTCAGCTCTATCATCTATGCCAACAGTTATAAAACTTCTCATAAATCACAGCTCCAAAGTATAAGGTAATGTCCACATTTACTTTGAATGTATATATTTCGTGAGTTTATTGTTTTTTTAAATGTTGCAATTTTAGGTAGAATATCTGGCCTAGAAGAAGATTTAAAGAATGGCAAAATCTTATTAACAAAAGTAGAGATGGAGAAGAGACAGCTACATGAGAGATTTACTGACTTGGAAAAGGTAAAACATATTAAGCTTTGTATTTGTGTAAGAAAATGACAGAGAGAGTTTCAAATTGGAAAACTTATTCTAAAATAAGGGAGATCCGTAACTGAAATATTTCTGCATACTCGTGGACTGTCATGTTTAAACTTGGTGTAAACTAGAGGTGTATATATTTAAGGCTTGCCATAACTGCACAAGCCACCCGTAGTATGCCCGAAGCTTGTGAAGGGAGGGACTCTCCTGGAGTGTATATGATGAGGATGCTTCTCTCTAGAGATCCAAGGAAAACTCACATTTTCACTTATAACATGTCTTAAAAATGACATGACTTTAGGCATTTAGAATTTTTTTATAATACTATAAGCTAGGGATAATTTTTAGGCTCTTTGCAGTTACTATTTTACTTTGTTCATTTATTCATTCATTTATGTATTTAGCATATCATCTGTGATAGAAATATTATGGCCAGATGGGTAATTTCTAAAGAAATAGTAAATCACAGAGATACTTCTAATGGAGTGTGGTTGATAGAATGACAGAGATGTATGGACCTGGGTATATGCATAGGTTCACAGGATGGGTCCCTAATCTGACAAGGCGGGATTGGTTGATAGGGTTAAGGCACATTCTGAGTTGGGGCACACAGCAGAGGCATAGCGGATGGGAGGTAAGAAAGATGTTATTGGTTTGCTTAAGTACAAACAGTTGACTATTTCTGGAGTATAGACCATCAGTCAACAAATTTTGATCTTTTAAGGGACAGTAAAGATTTTAGGCTTTGCAGGCCTTATAGTTTCTCTGGAACCTATTCAGCTCTACTGCAGTACATAAAGGAATGGGCATAACTGTGTTTCAGTGATATTTTTCAAAAATAGTGGGCCAGTGTGATCGTCCTGTAAGAGTATGCGAATTCAGTGGCCAAAGTGAGGCTACATAACTAGGCACGAACTGCCTAGTTTTGAATATCTGTTAAGAAACTTCGTTTCTCTAAGTAATGGACTAGCCAATGAAGGGCTTTAAATCGGGTGATCTATTAGAGGCATACTTACAGTGGATCACTGTGTATCATATAGAGAATCGATTTGAGGAGGACAAGACAAGAGGTAGGGAGGAGACTAGTCAGAGGCTTTTTCAGTATTCTAATGGAGACCTAACTAGTGCAGTGGTTAAAAGGATGGAAAATAAGGATGAATCTGAGAACTATTTAGAGGAATGTTTCAGAGTAATTACTAATTGATTATATGTGAGTAGTGCTCAAGAATGAACTCTTGGTTCCCAGTTTGTGACAAGATACATAGTCATGCCATTAATTTAATAAAGAATAAAAGAAAAGTGCTCTTTTAGAGGAAACAATGATAAAGCCATTTTAGTTCTAAGTTTGAGAAGCCCGTGAGATAGCTACGTTAGGATGTCTGCAGAGCATGCTGTTCCGGGACTAGAAGCTAGACATGGTTGAGAGTCACTGACTAGAAGTAGCTGAAACCTTGCGAGTCGGGGGGCCCACCTGGGAAGGCATTGTTGAGAGCAGTGGGTTTTCAGGGCAGAGCAGGTTACTCTGTCGGTGGACTGTTAGTTGGAAAAAATCAGATTTTACTTGAAACACAAACATATCTACATTTATGATACAAACTATAGAAAACAAAGCATTAGAAAATTTTTTGAGGCTATATAGAAAATAGACTGACTTCAATTATTAAAGATTTTCGATTCAAAACATCTCTTACATGGAAAAGAAGGGTGAATGGTAGAGGATACTGAGATTTTTATTTTGAAGATATAGCAAAAGGAAGCATTAGGTATATTTTAAAAGTTGGAGAAATAGTGATATAGGAAGAGGAGAAGCATTGTGGCTAAAGAACACCACCTCATTTAAGGGGGGGCTGGAGGAAGACTTCACAAGTGAGGGAAAGGATGAGAGCAGGATGGGGGAGCCAAATGAGTTCAGTGTCAGTCAAGGAAATAGTTACAAGGGAACAGTGAGTTCAGATGAGATAAAGACTCAGAAGTGTCGAATTTGTTGCTGAGAATATCATTGGTCACTTTATTGAGATTAGTACACATCTCAAGGCTGTGAGAGATGGGTCCCGTGGGAAGAGAACAGGCCGAGTATGTAATTACTGTTACAGCAAAGGGGGGAGGGAAAGTATGGAACATCCTTAGTAAGTCTGTAAAAAAATGTAAGTTTTTGAAATTGTGAGCCAGTATTTTTTTGTTGATAGCTGCCATTTTAATGTTTACTAGAAAAAGAACAACATGGAAATAGATATGACGTACCAACTGAAAGTTATACAGCAGAGCTTAGAACAAGAAGAAGCAGAACATAAAGCTACAAAAGCACGGCTGGCAGATAAAAATAAGATTTATGAATCCATCGAAGAAGCTAAATCAGAAGCCATGAAAGGTATGCATTTTTATAAGAGGGTTTTCCAGCAGCATTTTATTAAGAATGGATTCTGTGTTTGATTCTTTGATTTTGAATATGTTTGGATAATTTCTTGTTTTCCAAACTGACTGTTTATAATTCTAAAAGACTTGAAATTCTAAAAGAAATCAATGAAGTATTCTTGTGAAAGGCTCATAAAACTCTTTAACAGAAATTTTATTTCATATTGAAATATAACATTTATGAGTAACAGCCAAAATAGGCTTTTCATTATTGAATGTAATTAAATTTGAAGATTTTTTTGGTCAATATCAATTTAGCTTAGGGCACTAATTCAGGATGATAAAAAAATGAAATGAATGCTTTATTTAGAAAAATCAAATGGGAAGAGATGAAGTTAGTGGGCCATGTTTCCCGGTCTGTGGCCTAGAAGACAGAAGGGCATTTCTTTGGAGGTGTAATTTAGGTGTGATAAAAGGCAAACACGTTTCACATTTGTAGTGCACACTCTCAAGGATCACCCAAACCAAGGTATAGAATCTTTTCACCACTTCAATAAGTCCACGCATGCCTCTTTCTATTTTCTATGCCCACATTAGGGTGATTGTTTTTTAAAAATGAGTACATTTGTTCATAGGCTATTCTCTGAACTGATGCATTTGAACCATGTCAGTATAATAATTGCCATTTCTTCAAACTCTTTTTTGGAACAGTAGGATAAGATTCATGATGACTTGTGTTTTACATGAGTGCCCCAAACTTAAATATCATAAATGGTCCTCAGATGTGGGTCTGAAGCCTTTGGCTTTCTGCAGCATATCATTACTTCCTTTGATTAAGAATGTGACTTCACCATCAATGAATTACTAGTTAGTTATGTGACCTTGTCCAGTTATTTAAAACTTGTATGCCTTCTTTTCTCTAAAAGGACAATTATGTAGTATTAGGTTGTTGTGAAAATCAAGGGCAATGATGCGTGAAAAGTGCTGTTATTAGAAGTACGTGAAGAATAGTTTTATTTTTCCACACTTGAAGACAATTTATTAAAAACCGAAAAGTCATAGCTTTAATTTTTACTTAATGTAACTTCGAAGTATATGATAATTAGATGTCAGGCATCAGGTATACAGGAGCAGAGGAACCTGGTTGAATTTAAACAGACTTTCTGATTGGAATATCAAAAGGTAATCTTTTAACTGTCATAATTTACATTTAATGTGGAATCACTTTGCCTGCTCTTTGAGATTGAAAAAGGCTCTTTTTAAAAGCCTTCCTAATTAATAAAAAAAAAAAAAAGAAAAGTTATTGTGAATCATTTAGAAAATCCAGGAAAGCATAAAGAAGTAAGTAAAGATTAACCAGTCCTAGGTTAATATTGGAAAATATTCAAGATGAAAATATTAAATCGGAGATTAACAAATATTTTTAAGGCAGCATCATTCGCCATAAGTTTTATTAGCACAGTGTCATGTATCTGATATGTTGCTTTTGTTTGTAACTTCGTGATCACGTCCATTTTTGTGGCACTAGAAATGGAAAAGAAGCTGCTGGAAGAAAGGACTTTGAAGCAGAAAGTGGAGAACCTGTTGCTGGAGGCTGAGAAAAGGTGTTCTATCTTAGACTGTGACTTCAAACAGTCCCAGCAGAAAATAAACGAACTTCTTAAACAAAAGGATGTGCTAAATGAGGATGTAAGTATGTTTACTAATAAATAACAATAAACTAATGAATTAATAGCAAACTAAATTTATTTGTAAAGGTACAGTGATGGTTTCAGAATTTAAAATTTTTTCTTACCCATGGCTATTTAATTTTACTGAATTCGGATGATATGTTAAATGAATCATAATTTAAAATTTTTTTAAGTTATTTTTACCATAAAGACCGTATTTTATTTGGAAAATATAACATTATCAAAAATACAAAAAATATTTTTCTATGAAATGAATTCATTGCCAAGGGACAAAAATCTGTTCTACATCATATATACTGCAGCTTTCATTGATAAGAAAAATCAAAATAATTTACTTACATACAAAGTACACAATTTATTTTTTAGGTTAGAAACTTGACATTAAAAATAGAACAGGAAACTCAGAAGCGCTGCCTTACACAAAATGACCTGAAGATGCAAACACAGCAAGTTAACACACTAAAAATGTCAGAAAAGCAGTTAAAACAAGAAAATAATCATCTCATGGAAATGAAATTGAGCTTGGAAAAACAGAATGCTGAACTTCGAAAGTAAGTTGAGATAAAATTTTACTAATGCTCACAACTATTCCTATGTACATTATCTTAATTTTGGTTTATCTGGGGATTTTTTTTTTTTTACTTTTATTTTTATTGATCTTGTTTTCTCTTTTTTTTCTGTGTAAGTCATGTGTTAAGTGCCACCCTTGTTCAAGTTCCTGTTGGCCTCCCCAGCAGTTTTTTGCTAGGGCCACCTTGCTGTCATAGAATGATGGAACAGTGGGGTTGGAGCGGAAGCAAAGGTCTGGGTGTTTCAGCTCACGCTCTGAAGCTTCCTGCTCAAGACTGTTTCTCATGCTTGCTGTCCACGTGTTCTTCGTTTGTTCCTTTGGTGCCATGGACTTGGAAATATTTGACTATTAAGCAAACACCATATAAGTTTTTAATTATTTTTTAGGGTATACTCTAGTGCTCTATTTACTTAGAAAATAGAAAACCCAGTTAAAATACTTTTAATGTACAGTAAACATACTATTAAAGTTTGTTCCATTCAGTCATTAGTAGTGTAATTACTTCTTCCCGGTCATGACCAAAGGTCATACTGGATCCCAGTTGTTGGAAGAGAAGCAGTGTGCCAGAATGGAAAACCATAGGCTTTAGAGCCAGACACATTAAAATGTCAGCCCTAGTTCTTACTAGCCCTACTTATTAGCTGACCCACATTGGGCAAAATATTTAACATCTCTGAGCTTTCTATCATACCTGCAAAAAGGGAGAGTAATAGCTTTCTTGTCGGGGACTTTATAAAGGATAACAAAGATTCATTATAGTAGTAACGGCATCTAGCACACAATAAATGGTAGGACTGTTACTACTACAGCTGTTACTGTTACTACTGCTGTGATGCCTGCTACTGAAACTATCAGTCTACTCTTACTGCTGATTGCCTGTTCTTTACATACCCGTGACAGGTCAGTAAGATTGATACTACCTAGGAAAGGATGGTCAAAAAGATTTTGTGCTTTTTGCTGATCTATTGCCTTGGGTAAGCCTCTAGATAGATGCTTGAACTGTGTGAAATTTCAACTTTTAGAACTCGGAACTAGAAACTTGAACAATGTTTAGACATCTTCGTATTCGTTTTATTTTGTTTATTGCCCTTGTATGTTAGTTTTATTCTTCTCTCTCATTTTAGGCTAGCTTTTTCCATTTAACAGGAAACTTGGTCCTTCAACAAGGACAGATTCTAGAGAGGTGTCTCATAGCTTCATTTATTTGTTGAGACCCTGGTTTGACTCCCCCGGATCCCGGGCTCAGAAAGCGCAGCCGTGGGATGGAACGCACTGACCCAGCTTAGGATAAGAGCCTACGCTGTGGGTCCGAGGTTCTAGGGAAACAAAGTTTTAAAATCACTTCTCTGAATAGATACTCTCTGTAGTGTCTGTTACAACAGCGTTTGCATAAATGCAAGAGCTAGTTAAACGTCTAGATTGCGTGTCCTCTCCTGTTCTAATTACTCTTTGTTTATATCTAATTTATGGTATTTAGTATACACGCCGCTAGTTTTCTTTAGAGGTGCACACGGATCTGTTGCTTCGTAATCCCTCGGTTCCTAACCCTTCCTCTCTAAAGATGTTCACATTTGCTATCGTAGGAGGAGGAAAGACTGGCACGTAAATAATTGGAATACAAGGTTTAAAAAAACACCTGCAGTGAGAATTTACATATGAAGTGCTATCTGTAGGCTTTCATTTGAAAATGGCCAACCTATATATCTTCCTTCCTAGATTCCAGTAAAGCCCTAGTAAAGGAATCTTAAATGGATAAAACCACATCCAGAACTACAGTGGGTTGGAGGACAGGAGGTTCCTTTGGTTGATGAGATAGTGGCAAGTAGATGGAAACCTGCTGACTAATGCAATAGGGTAAAGGGAGCAACAGTCAGGAGTCATAGGAAGTGGGAAAGAGGTGAAGAGAAAGATGCTTCGTTATTCAGTGCTGTACCTTGAAAGGCCACCTTAAGATGTGATACTGTAAATGGAACACTCTGTTGATTATCCTCTACCTTTGCAGATAACTGTGTAGCCAGGCTCTGTCACCAGTAGGGTTCCGCAGAGCATCCCCTCTAAAGAAATGGGGTGCACACGCTCTGTGGGTAATTAGAGCAACTGTCATGGGGTCAGCTTTAAGCCTTCCTCCTGGCATTTTGGGACTCCTGCTTAATGCTGGCCTTTTAACCCTCTCATCTGAAATTGAAGTTTGCCAGTTAGAAAAACCCTCCTATATATATAGGGATTAAAATTTCTCCCTCCATTTTTATAAATGAATAAACAAGTGTCGCTAGGCATTTGAGGGAAACCTGCAGTACGAAAGAGAACACTGATAAAGAGGAAAGAGCCCCGGATGAAACATATATCAAAGAATAGAAGAGAACTTAGAAAGTACAAACAAGAGAAAACCTCGTTGGTAATAATTAGCGTTGATCAAGGATCTTAGGAGACACTGCTTCCATTAAACAGATGAAATGCAGAAGGGCTCTCGGACATTTAAAGATTACAGCCAAATATAAGTTTATTAGAAGGGTTTGAAGAAAAAGTCATATTTTACAAAACATAGAACAAGAGGTAGGACACAGACCGTTTCAGGAATTCTAGCACCAGACAAGTAAGAATTTCAGGGAAACCAAGGCGGGGAGGGGATTATTAAAGAAGTAATAGAAAAGAATTTCCCATAGCTGAAAAAGTCTTTAGATGGAAAGGACTCAGCAAAAGTAAATGAAAAAAAAAAAAAAGACCCGTGTTTAGACATGTTCTGATGAAATTTCAAAAACAAGAGAGAAAGATGGGCTAACGTACTAGAGTTCTCATCGCAAACTGGGGAGGTTGTGGTTTGTGGTTGATGTAATAGGAAATGGAGGTTTAATTTTGTCACTTGGGCTGGTGGTACCACTATGCTGGGGGTAGGTAGAGGTCAGGGAGGGATGGTACGAGCTAAATTCTCACATCTGGCAGCAGAGAGTTGGTAAATGATATTTAAAATTTATGCCAAGAAATAAGCATAGATGTAGAGGTAAGTACCAAAAGAACAAAGTAGAAACGAAACCAGTGATTTCCGCTCGGAGAGTAGGATTAGCGGGTAGAGAGGTGTGAGTAAGGAGACTTCTGCCTTTTGTTACAGTTTCTTCTGTGTTATTCGGTACTATTTTGTTGCAGCCATGTGCATATTTTGTGGTTACTTTCCGAAGAATACTTTTCTTAAATACCTAATGAAGGTTAGGTGTTTAAAGTTACAGAGGAATGGATGATAGCTCTTCGAAAGATCATGATATTAACATTCTACTGGGGTTTACTGCAAGTGGGCTTAGCTGGTGGTGGTGAGACAGTTTTAAAACTTGACCTTTCAGATGTTATTAATTAGCAACTTTCACCTTTTTGACTTAGAGAAATAAGAATCATCATTTTTTAATAATACGCTAGTCAGTAGTAAAGCACAGAAATAACACAGATAATTGACATTGAGTGATAACTTCCTTTTTATCTAGAGGTTTAAGGGCCAGTGAGTAAACAAAGTGACCAGATTATATTAAATGATAATAAGAATAAAAGTCCTAAATAACATACCAATCAAAGACAGTGTGATGAAATCATTTGATCTCTTTGAGTCTTCCTTGCTATATACATTTTTTAAATATCCAAGTGGTATTGAAATATTTTTTCACTGTAAAATACTTAGAATTATATTTACAAAATACAGAGGAAACAATGTAAGCTCCCTTTTATGAATGCAGACATATTTTATCTCTCCGGAGGTAATATATCATAACAGTTGGTTATTTTATCCTTCCAGACCATTTTCTATGCCTGTCCCTATACATCTGTACAATGTATATACCCTTTCAAAAAACCGTAATTCGTGTTTCGTTTTTTTTTTTAAAAATAAGCTTAGAATTACTTCAACCTAACGTCTTACATGGAGTGTTAGGCTCACTTTTATTTCTATTTTTTGTTATTTCTTTATTGAATATTAACATAACCTACAGAAAAAGTACACAGATGAAAAGCGTCGAGCTCACTGAGTTTTTGCAAAGTGTAAAAATCTTTGCAGTGACCATTCTCATTTATATATAAAACCCTGCCCTCCTTACCTCCCCTCAAGCTCTTGCCCAGTCATTTCTTCACTCATCCCAAGACAGACCATTTTAAGTGCTCTTTTAATTCTGCTACTTGTTTGGCAGAAATGGCTGATTACAGTGCACTTATAATTTAAAGTTATGTAATTTAATGTTATTGGTTAATAGAGCACTGTTTGATCTCAGGATCCCTTTATGCTCTTAAAAATTATTAAGGGCCTCAAGGAGTTTTTGTTTGTACGAGTTATGGCTCATGATACTTTTGTGTTAGAAATTAGAACTGAGAAAATTCTGAGATACAAAAATGTAAAACATATTTCATTAGCTGTTGGAGTGATGACATGATATGTCATATAGCCTCAAGAAAAGTCGACATATACTAATGAGACAATGAGAATTTTTTGAAAAGTAGTGATGCTTATTTATTATTATGACAATAATTGGACCTTGTGGATTCTCTGGAAAGGTCCCAGGGACTCTCAGGGGTTCCCCAGGCCACATTTTAAGAGTTGCTGATTTAGTATGTCCATAACTGATTTAAACATTTGATCCGTTACTACCACAGAGAACGCCAGGATGCAGATGGGCAAATGAAAGAGCTCCAAGATCAGCTTGAAGCGGAGCAGTATTTCTCAGTAAGTTCCAGACACGTTAATTTGAAAATGTTGTATTTATAGAATTAAAAAAAAAGTTGCTTCAGGACCAGGAGGATGATTCTTGTCTTTATAATAGATTATTATAGTGAAAACCAAGCAGTTTTGGAAGGAATGTTTTGTACTACACAACCCATTTGAAAAAGAACAACTTAGCAATGGTCTTTTGATAGTTCAACAGAAATCTGTTTATCATTGTTAGAAAAATCTTTCTAAGCACATGAAGTTGACTAAATGCATCACTCTTTGCAAAAGAATATATTTGGATAGTGAAAAAAATTGTCATTTTAACATTTGTACTCTGAGTTTTTTAAAATATGAAATAGTAACTGTCACCTCTTTCATTGATTCAAGCCAACAAGATTTTTTTTAATTAGTAATATTTTTCTTTGCCTCTTTATTCTACCAATCTGTCATTTAATGAGAAGTCTCACTGTGATATTCAGCTGAAAATCATACTTCTAACGATTATCTGAACTTTTATTACTTAATTGGTTGGTTACAAGAAAAATCAAAAAGTTCATTAAACTGTTCATTTGCTCAGAGGCTCATTATTACTCAGTGTTACAAACATTTGTATGTACTTGACTTTTTGTCTGGATAGATTTTGAATGTAGAAATATTCTTGATGATGATGATGATGATGATGATGATGATATATTTTTCTGTTATATTTTGCTATGTAGACCCTTTATAAAACACAGGTTAGGGAACTTAAAGAAGAATGTGACGAAAAAACCAAACTTTGTAAAGATTTACAGCAGAAGAAACAGGAATTACAGGATGAAAGGTAAGGACAAGATCCTTCTCTCTGGTTCAGAGCCCCGGACCCTGCCCCGAGAACAGTGCCCGCTGCTTCAGATAAACATTGGTTCAAGTGACTTGGACAAGAACTTTCACTTTGCAGTAAAAATTGAACAATAAAACGATGCGTCTCTAAAATGTAGGGACTCCTTGGCTGCTCAGCTGGAGATCACCTTGACCAAAGCAGATTCCGAGCAGCTGGCTCGTTCAATTGCTGAAGAACAATACTCTGATCTGGAAAAAGAGAAAATCATGAAAGAGCTGGAGATCAAAGAGATGATGGCCAGGCACAAACAAGAACTCACGGAAAAAGATGCTACAATTGCATCTGTAAGTAGAATTTTCAGTTCTTTATCATAATGAAATTCCTGCGTCATAAACCTTCCTTGGAAGCAGTAGAAAAGTAACGTGTATCTCAATGAAAAATTGTCCACGCTGGCTACAAGATTCTTGATCCAGCTACCCGTCAGCTTCTCTGCGTTGTTCGGCAGAGAGAGGCTCAAAAAGAACCACCACCAACCAGTTAATTCAGAGTTAAATAAAGGATCCAAGTGAAAAGGAAATATCAAAAGCAGAACAGTTGAAGCCATTTTTTTCTTGTTAAAGTTTAGTTCAAAAGAATCTTGAGATGACCATGAAGAGAGTTACACGCAGGTTGAAAAAAAATTGCAGTTAAAATTTCAAAGTAAAATATCAAGTAGTTGAGTTTACCTTATCAGTTACCCAGAGCTATTCAAATGCTACAGTAATTAAGCGCCATGGTATTAGAACAGGGATGTTTAATCCTGTTCAGTGGAAACCAGTAGGGAGGCCAGAAATAGATTCACGCACTCACAGGAATTGGTATATGACAGGAGTGGACATACCAATCACTGGGAAAGGTTAAGGATTTTATAAATGGCTTTGGAATAACTATATTTTTTAAGTAGAATGCAGTGAAATTAGATTCTTACCTTTTACCACATAAAAAAGTTAAGTCCGGCTATCTTAAGGACCCAAATATGAAAAGTGAAAATTTTTAACCATTAGAACAAAATCCAAAACTTATTTATAGCAGTAGACAACCAATAAATGACAGGGAGAAGAAATCGGTAATGTATTTATTGAACAGTGGGTTAGTGTCTAGAATATATGTGGAACTCCTACAGTTCAATAAGAAAAAGTTAAACAATCCAAAAGAGACAACCCTAAAAATATAAGCAGATGCTAAACCTCACTCCTCTTTAGGAAAATGCTACATAAAATAACTCTGAAATACCATTTTATTATACCCATCCCATGGCAAAAATTCAGTATCTTGACTCATTGCAAATGCTTGAAGAGTGTCTGGAAAATGACATTCTTATTACTGCTCTGGGGAGTGAGAGTTAGTATGGCAGTGAATAGTATAGTAAATAGTATGGCAATTTTCAGTATATGTAAAATATTCATATTATCCAGAGAAAGTCCACATTAAGATAAATATGCTAGAGAAATTCAGGCACAATACTCATAGCAGCATAAATGTTAGTAATAGCAAAAATTCAGATGTCTTATCAATAGATGATTGAGTGGATAAATGAAATGTGGTAGAAGATGGAACTACTATATTAAGTGAATTAGATTTTTGCATATATGAGCAACAGTTGATCTTTGCATATATGAGCAACTTAATTCTTAATATAATATTGAGTGAAAGCAATTATAGAAAGATAAATACAGCATGATGCTATTTATGGACAATTTGAAATCACATGAAACTACTATATATATATATATGATTTCATATGTGTAATAATAGTATACAACCATGGATGGAATGAATGAATCCATAATTCAAAGTAAAAATTCCTGCAAGAAGGACGAATAGAAATAGGATTTGGAAAGAATACAGAAGGATGTTAACTTCTTTAGTAAAATTTTATTATCTGTTTTAAAATAATATTCTGAAAGAAATGCTGGTTTTAAATTTGTTTATCTGCATGATGGAACGCAAAGTTACAGTATTTGTTACAGTATTTGCTTTTTTTAGTTTATTCAATGTTTTTCTTACCAAAAATACTGCTAAGGATTTTTGAGAGAAGCGTAGTTTCGGCTTCCTGAGGCGCATGTGAAGTCTTGCCTTCAGGAGCAAGTTCAGTTAGGGCAGCACAGAGGCGAGAAGGGTGGAGATAGGTGTACTTAGAAAGACAAGAGTGTTAACAACACTCTAGGGTATTTTCATGTTGAATTAGTGCTTTATAACTTAAGTTTGTAAATTGGGAGATGACATTTATTCCATTTTAATTTCTTAGCTTGAAGAAACCAATAGGACCCTAACTAGTGATGTTGCCAATCTTGCAAATGAGAAAGAAGAATTAAATAACAAATTGAAAGATGCCCAAGAACGTATGTATTAACAAAGAATGAAATTTCTCTTCAGTATACCTAATGGTTGTCCCTGGCTGCAGTTGCCAATATCGTTTTGACATTTTTCCTTGTTTCAGAGCTATCAAGGTTGAAAGATGAAGAGATAAGTGCAGCAGCTATTAAAACACAATTTGAGAAGCAGCTGTTAACAGAGAGAACACTCAAAACTCAAGTATGTATAAAAAACTCAACATAGTTTTTAGTTTATCTCTTACATTTTACTTCTAGCATTACAGATCGGCAGGAGTAATCATTGAAGATGCCAGTATGAACAGTCACAATGATCTGATTAATATATGCCAGGCTGAGAAAAGCTAGCTTTGATTAGCATTGTCCAGTTCAGTGTTTGTTAAAGTTTTTCTTAATTTTTCCATATGGAATCACATTCTCCCATAATTATTTATTGTAATCTGATGTTTTTCTGCTTTTAAGAAACTATAGAGAATGACCATTTGCTCATAGCCTGAAAAAGGGTGATCTAATTTCAGAAGATATCTGTAATTATTGACTATCTTTCCACCAACTTTCATGGTTATATGTACATACCGCACAAATACTCGTGGGTCCCAGCTGCTCTGCTCTGTGGTTGGACATGTTGTATTTTATTAATGTGACGCCAATGCAAAATTCTCTCAGGATGAAAGATCTGCCTAGTAAAATCTGTCTTGGAACTAAAAGCTCATAAGGCGGGAGAGAGTGACATCAGATCAAACCTATAAACATTTTAAATCACAGTTCTCAGAAAACATGAGTGAAAAAATAATAGAGCGAAGGTTGCCAAAGGACAATGAGTAATGGAGGAGGTGTAGCAGTTAATATAAAAGGTTTGTGGCCCTGTGTATAGGGAAGGAGATTATTAGTGATTCAATAACTTGCTCCTGGTGAGTTCCTAAGAAACCATCAATGTAAATTATTTTACTCATTTATAAACGTCTGTGTTTTTCAGGCTGTGAATAAGTTGGCTGAGATCATGAACCGAAAGGAACCCGTCAAGCGTGGCAGTGACACAGACGTGCGGAGGAAAGAGAAGGAGAATAGGAAGCTGCACATGGAGCTGAAATCTGAACGCGAGAAACTGACCCAGCAGATGATCAAGTATCAGAAGGAACTGAATGAAATGCAGGCCGTAAGAACCCTTCTTGAACACCAGTAGAGTTGTTTTCACGTCTGTCGATATTTTATTGGTTATAGAACATTCCTATTTCTTAATGATTATTGAACTAAGAAGCAAAATTATGAGATATACGGTATTCAATTAATTTAATATAATTTAATGTCTTATATAGCAAATAGCCGAAGAGAGCCAGATTCGGATTGAACTGCAGATGACATTGGACAGTAAAGACAGTGACATTGAGCAGCTCCGGTCACAGCTCCAGGCCTTGCATATTGGTATGGATAGTTCGAGTACAGGCAGTGGACCAGGGGATGCTGAGGCCGATGATGGGTTTCCAGGTACAAATTTGTTTTCAGCTCTTACGTTTATTTTTTTAAAAAACGCCTTTTGTCTTAGATGTAAATCCGTTGATTATTTTAAACCCTGCGACTGACTTTGCTCTTGAGGAAAAGTATTTGTCATTTCTTTAAGGGAAAAAGCTACTCTTTGGCGTGGTGATTCAAATGGCAGTTTAAACTTGTTTTGTTTATTGATTTTTGACAAAGTTTTAAACTAAAAAATGGAAAAGAAAATTCCACATATTTAATTATTTAAATTAGCTCTTGATGTGTGATTGGTAGCTCTCTCTTAAGCTTTCATTTTATTTTCTCTTTTTCTGCATTCGTACTCCTTTTCATGTTGGGTATTTAGTTCATATCACTCAGTCACACACTCTGGAGTCCATGTCCTTCACCTACCAGCGTTCCTCTACCTCTCTCAATATCGCTACTAAGCCTTCCAGTTCTCGTATCCTTCTTGACTCTGATTCTGACTCAGAAGAAGAATCTTTGCCTTACTTACCTCTTCCGTCGGAACCTAATGATCCAGGTGATACCCTGAAAACCTTTCACCTTCCCCTTCGGGTTTTTTCCCCACTACCCTTAACTTTAGTCCTTGTGAAAACTTTTTGTGACGTGAACTAACACTCACTAACTCTGACAAGTCGCTCTTGTCTCGGACAAAACCCGCTGCACGAACGGAGTTTCTGTTTTAAGATTTTGCACACGGCATCGCCATCAGATGTGATAGATTTATGTTGTCATAGAGAAATGAGGAACAGGACTTGGTATCATTTAGGAGCATATGGTGTCGCTGCCTGTGGCCTCCGTTTTCAACCATGAAGACATTCTTTCTGAAGTTTCACATCAAGAGTGACAGCACAGAAGCAGCACGCAGACTGTTGTAGAAAGCGGGTTCAGGTTGCCATTGAGTGTTTACCTAGTCAGCATTGTGCGAGGCCTGATAGTTTAAATGGAGAAACCAGATGGAAACACATTGCTTAACACAAAGTTAGTATAAGTACAAAAAACATGTAATGTAAATGCCGCAGGAAATTCATGTACGAGCGGTTGAATATAAGGTAAAATTTAGTCTCTTATTAATTGAATTTAAAGTAAAGTAACTATAGCTTCTTACATTGTCACCACGTTTCCCAGGCATATATTACATGTAATATAAGTCATAAGCGATTATATTGAAGTTGGTTTAGAGCTCAGCAGTAAAGTGATTTCAGTCTTCTGCACGTTGTTAGAAGTCATCTGATTTAAGACCCTGTCCAGTCTGTTGAATAAATGTTTGTAATGACAAAATTTCTCTTCATATGTTCTGGAAGGTGTTGGTGTGAGAGAGTGTAGGCACTGGAGTCCGAGATGTATCCCTGTGTGACCTTTCTGGGGGGTTATAAGAATTAAGGAAATTTATGTCAAGCTTCTAGCACAGTTCAGACATGTAGTAGATACTCAATAAGTGATAGCTACTTTTACTATTAGAATAACATCAAAAATGCTTACTTTACTTAATTATTTCATTAAAAGATACACATCAAATGTCAGTCGAACAAGTTCTAAGGATTCAGATAGTTTCCTTTGTTGAACTAGAATTGTATTGGTTTTGATCAGAAATCTCTTGATTATATTGCTGCTTATTAACCACATTTGATCTGTAATTTACACACTTTTATTTCATTTTATTATAGCCGTTCTAAAATTTCATTTTCTCTGAAAATTTCACGTAAAATGTTTTCTCAGAAGGAGACGTGTGGTGTGTCTGTAGGCAGGCCCCCTTCCGAAGGAAAGCTAGGGGGATCGAATGCAGGTGTGGCGGTGAGGATAGAGAGCTGCTTCTCCGTTTTGCAACTTTTCTGCTGAACTTTGCAAATGCATGAATTTAATCAGTGGGGCATTTGACTTTATAAACCATAGAATATGTATTTCCAATGTGATGTGACCTGGATTTTGTTCTGCATTGCGTAACTTGCTTATATTGATCCTGCATTATTATGGTGTCCTAGATAACATGCAGTGATAAATTCTGAAGGGCATATTTGATTTGTGTTGTGACTTTTATATTAAAATGTTTTAATTCCTCATCTTCTTAGGAGAGTTGTTACATTTATCCTCATATCTTGTGCTTATTTATAGAATCAAGACTAGAGGGATGGCTTTCAGTGCCCGTGAGAAACAACACTAAGAAATTTGGATGGGTTAGAAAGGTAATGGGTGCTTTTGAATATGGTCTGTTTGCTTTGCTTTTGGTTTAGCTAAAGCCATTTCGCTTTTGTAGTTGTAAGATATTTACAACTAGAACTTTGTGACACAAAGCTTGTTTACACTTTCTGATTAAGAATTATGTGCTTTTATGTATCTTGGTAAAAAAGCTTTTTCATCGTTAACATACTGTTAATAATAAAACAGGTTTTGGCGTTAGGAAAACAGAAGCCTATTGACCTTGGTGCTTCTGCTTTTTCAGTGGGAAAACAACTCTGGATATGACAGAAAGACCCATTTATTTCTTCTCCTCTGTTACTCTGATATAATGTTCATTTTTGATCAATGTCTTAGTCCATTCAGGCTGCTGTAACAAAATACCACAGACTGGGTGGTTGATGAACACCAGAAACTTACCCCTCATAGTTTGGGAGGCTGGAGGTCCAGGATGCCAGCACGGTTGGGTTCTGGTGAAGGCCCTCCTCCAGGTCACAGACCTCCTACTGTGTCCTCATGGTAGAAGGGGTGAAGGCCCCTCTGGAACCTCTTTTACAAGACCAGTAATCCCATTCATGACGGCTCTGCACTCACGACCTACCACCTGCCGAAGGCCCCTCCTCCTAATACCATCCCATAGGCGTTAAGATTGAACATATGAAATTGGAGGGAATATAAACACTCAAACCACAGCAATAAGGTTTCCTATGCTCTCGGATCTTGAAGCTAAATCAGCTAAAAAATATTTGAATGCATTTTCTTCCCATTTTGCTTATTTAAATTATATACAAACAAAATGTATTGTTATTTTTCAGGAAGATTTTTCTAAGGTTATATTAAGAACTTTTTAGTTATTTAACTCGGGTATTTTATATGATTTTGATTGCTAATATCAAATTTATTTTTAAAGAAAATAAGATATATCTCAACTTAAATCGTTTAATTCCTCCCTTTCTCTTGAACAGTATGTGATTGTCAGCAGTAAGAAGATTCTTTTCTATGACAGTGAACAAGATAAAGAACAATCTAATCCTTACATGGTTTTAGATATAGAGTAAGTGTTTTTGTTAGAATATTTAGAAACTTCATTTTTAAGTATAAAAGTAACATGACATATTTTGTTAAGTTAGTACAATATATTAGTCGTGTGTGTATGTCTGTGTATGTACTCATATAGTATAGCTCTTGCTGTTCGTAAAATGTAAACTGTGGTTTGCATTTTCTTATATTTGCTTCATACAGATGAAAAAGTATAGGATATAGAGTTAACTAAAACATCTTTATTTCATGAGTCTTGAACATGATGTTTTCTGAAACTAATGAGAAAATTTTGAAAACTCAGAATCTCAAGTAGTGATTGCGTTAATAGAGCAAGATAGTCTCTGACCTTCTAACATGGGTCAGAATTGTCGGTTTTAACTTCTCACATAAGTATAGGATAACTAATATAATATGATCATTTGTTAATATATTTTTTTAATCTTTTATAGCAAGTTGTTTCATGTCCGACCAGTCACACAGACAGATGTATATAGAGCAGATGCTAAAGAAATTCCAAGGATATTTCAGGTAAACAGTTTTATTTTGTTTTTGGTTGATTGGTTGAGTTTTTTTGGTTTTTCACTTTTAGCGATTCTCAGTGTGACATGACATATCAAATTTTTTTTATTCTGGATCTATCTTCAGATTACTTCATTTTAGCCCCATTTAAAGATATTTCATTCTTTTGTGACTTTCATGCCTAGTCCGTTTGGATACATCTTCATTTCTCTGTCCATTTTAAAGCCTGTCGTGTTTTTATGCCGTGTTTCTGGCCGTCTCCTTTTATTCAGGGTTGCTTGTGACATTTTTTAAGCTTAAAGTTTCTCTCTCTATTTTTGGTTTTATGCTCAACTCTCTAGAAAGTTTAAAAAGTTGCTTGTGAAGTTAAATTTTACACCCAATAGCCCTTTACTTTCAATTTAAAGTGAAGCTAACCTCTTCCTTTTAGTACTTTCATTTTAAACGTAATTAAACCACCAATTAGTTACCGAGTTTCTTCTGTGGCACAGCTGTTATGCTTGGTGTCCTGTGGAGGAATTATTTTCTGGATGCTTATCCTGTTTATTTGGAGGATAGCCTTTCCCCTTTTCCTTTCTTCCTTAACTTTCCAAACACAAAGCTTCTCTATTAAAGCTGTGTTTGCAGTTTTTACCGTTCGTCTGTTTTTGAGAATCATAAAGCCTCAAGTCATATAATTGCCGTATCTCATCAGGAGATTATTTTCAAGACTTCCTCCCAGAAAAACTTACTAACCCATCAAGTTCAAATTTGCCTTTTGCTGGCCTATTCTGATAAAATTGCTGAAACATAGTAAGAGATCATAGAGGAAAAAAGGTGACAGCATTTGAACAGGATAGATCCTTTTGAAATATGAACTGATGTGAGTGTTATAATGATTGTTCTCATATGTGCTCTTGATGAAACAGAACCTACTACCATTTGATCGTCAGATAAATTTTCTTCTTATTGAGTAATTTAGGCTAACGTTATTTTTACACTATAAGAATTGTTACTACATAAAAATAACATTCAGAAATCATTCATAGTTCTTTTTGGTATTTATAGATTCTGTATGCCAATGAAGGAGAAAGTAAGAAGGAACAAGAATTTCCAGTGGAGCCCGTGGGAGAAAAGTCCAATTACATTTGCCACAAGGGACATGAATTTATTCCTACTCTCTATCATTTTCCTACCAACTGTGAGGCTTGTATGAAGCCGTTGTGGCATATGTTTAAGCCGCCTCCCGCTTTAGAGTGTCGTCGCTGCCATATCAAATGTCATAAAGATCACATGGACAAAAAGGAGGAGATTATAGCACCTTGCAAAGGTGAAAAGAAAATTACTTGCTGCATCAGTATTATTTATGTTCATATATCTTTAAATGTACTGATTTTTTTCAAATATTTCTTTATAGTGTATTATGATATTTCAACGGCAAAGAATCTATTAATATTAGCAAATTCTACAGAAGAGCAGCAAAAGTGGGTTAGTCGGTTGGTGAAAAAGATACCCAAAAAGCCTCCAGCCCCAGACCCCTTCGCACGCTCATCTCCTAGAACTTCGATGAAGATCCAGCAAAACCAGTCTGTTAGACGGCCAAGTCGACAGCTTGCCCCAAACAAACCAAGGTAATACATAAAAATGGGGTAAAAACGAAAGCGTTTGCAGCAACATGTTGCTATTTATATTCAAACTACAGTTTTTTTTCTAATTACAGTTCTCCATTGCTTGGTATTTTAATGAACCATGGAATACCAAATATTTGAAACTGTTTTAGGATGCATGTCTCATTCATTGGTTTAGGTGAATGTAATATAAATTTATTTACTAAATCTCATAGATTAAACTCAACCAAAAATCTATAAAGGGCTCATTTTTATCATGTTTATATTATCATAACATTTAGGATTTTAGAAGCACATTGACTGATTTAGTGATTTAGTTGACAGGATGCACACACAGACCTTTAAGTGTCAGGTACACACATTCTGTTTAATGCTGCAAAATTGTAACCACTTTTATGTTAGATGACTGGAGGAGGACTGAAACCTTAAGTCTTCATTCACATCTATAAGTTTAATGTAATTTGTATTTGATTTAAAGAGCAGCATAGTTCAGCTTGGAAAATGTGGATGTTAACTAATGGGTAAAGTGGACACTCCTTGTCATTGAGGTAGTCGGGAATGTGGAGTAAGTTCAGAGATGCTGATTAACGCACAAAAACATCTTCTGGAGCCATATTTATGTGGCTACATTTTAGTAATTTAATTCTGGATTCAGAATAACCATTTCTTGGCTTACCAGATACCACAGCATTTATAAATATTGCTGTTCGTTGAAATGATCGTGAAGATCCGATTTGCTGAAGGATAAAGTATATTCTCAGATCCGGTATCTGATTTCAGGTGTCCTTTTTGTTCCCTAACGCGGGACCTTCAGTATAAGAATAACGATGCGCATTGGCCGTACGGTCAGAAAGCTTTTCATTCTAACCACAAACACCTTATATGAAACTTTTCTTGAAACTAATATCACAAGGAAATAGTTTAGAAAGACAAAGGTAGAATCGGTGTTTCAGCAGTGAAAATGTTGAATTTTGTGTGAGGTATGCTAAAAATATATTTAAAATGAGTGATTATATAGTAGTAATTAAGCTGAAGAAACTTAAAAGAATTCAGAAATGCTAAAGATCATTCCACGTACCATGCGCAAACATGTAAAATTATTAAAATTTTAGTATTGATGTTGTAGAACTAGTGATGCATAGTGCTATTTTAATACCTTACAATATACTTCCCGTTTCTGAAGTGCTGCCGTATATGTATCGTTCTCGCGTTTAACTTTGCATGTGTGCTCTTATTTGAGCTTTGAAACACTCCCGTGGAGTAGAGTGGGTACTGTCTGTCTCTCCGGTGCAGACTCTGGAAGGGGAAAGAGTTGCTTCAGTGTCAGGACTGTACCACGCCAGCCCTTGTGCTGTGCTTCATCCTTTCGTGCTGTTTGACAGCTTAATGATTCCACTGTAGATGGTAGCTCGTAGAATTAGTTTATGAAGCAATTTTTAGACAAACTAAAACATGTTTTCAATTACATAACAGTTTTCATGATCACCGACTTATAATTTCCTTGCTTCTCCTCTCTCTGTCCCCCAGTTCAGTGTTATGGTCTATTTGAAAGCACATTTACTTTTGATTTTTTATCACATCTTTGTTTTAGTTCTAGCCCTGCCCTTCGAATCATTCTTCATTGATATTTTTAATACATTTTGCAAAGCAACAGTAAGTAATAGGGATTTTTCTCTCTCACAACTGTGCATGTAGATAAAACTAATAGCAAAACTGACTAAAATGTATAGGGTGTTTTTATGAAAATTTTTTATCTAATAAATCCTTTAAAATTTTAAATGTAAATATGGGCACATTTAAAATTAATTTTGTATTTTATTATGCCTCTACAACATTACCTCCACTGTTTTTAACTTTAATTAACTCATAAAATCATATCTGTGTCTGTCTTATATGAATCACCCTACAGTTTGCATTCCACTTAGGGTGTCAGCATTTTAAGAGTGGCATACACCAACTGGAGGGTATACAGAAGAAAATGACTGACATAGTGGTGGGTTATTTGAAAGTATTACACGTGTAGCAAATGAAGAAACTAAGGATATTTAGTCTTCTGAAGAAATGATTTGAAAGGGTGAGAGATTATAAATAGCAATGAAGAATTATAGTATAAAAGTACTTTTCCTTGGATGATGTATTAGAACGAGAGCCAGGCAGAGAGGCACATTTTTAACTCAGCAAGGTGAAACTATCAGGCAGTCAGGAATTTCCAAAATTGGGAAAATGGGCTTGCTCTAGAAGAGCAAGCGCCCTGTCACCGAGTTCACCTGGTGAAGGTGACTGCTTGGCAAAACTTAGAGAGCCGCGCTCCTGAGTCCGCCCTGTGCACACAGGCTGGAAGCGGGGAGCGCGGCTTCAGGGGGGAGTCCAGCATCGACTAGATGGCCTCGGTATTTTAATTTATAATTTATTCCTATAGAAAAGTAGGGATCACCCAAGAAAGCTTAGGGACAGAATTTCTGGTGTATGTCAGCAGTAATTTAATATCTAGCTCTTCATTTGTGTTTATTTAATACAAGTCTTAGCATTAATCAGTCTGGCTTTAGTTTAATTCACATGGTATCTTTCTTAAAACAGATGTTCGGCTTTGTTAGACACCAAATATATATATTTATATACGTTCTAAAACATAATATTCATAAATACACCTAATCCTTTTTTTTTTTTTTTACCTTTTTCTCAGTGTCATTGTTAACTACACCATTACATTTTTTCCCTTTGGCTTCTGGGACGTGCCTGGTTCTGATTCTCCTCTTGGCAGCGCTTCCCTTTTGCTGTAGTGAAGTGTTTTAAAGGAATTGTTAAATAAGTGTTAGCTAATATTATTACCATTATTATATAAAATAAAAATTTTTAAGGGCACATTATATGCCAGACACTCTTCTGAGAGCTGTAACTGAACTCATTTATCCTCATAACCATCCCGTGATTTAGCTGTTAATGTCCCTGTTTAGCCGATGAGAGAGTAAGACACGGACACATTGTGTGCCCAGGGTCACACAGCTAGTAAGTAACAGCCATGGGTTCAGATCCACAGTCTCGTTCTGGATTCCGCATCCTCAACCGTACTGCTCTGGTGTCTCACAGTAACATGAGAAGGAATGAATGGAAAGTTTATAAAACATGTGGAAATGCTATTCTAGCGGAGCGTTTTCTTGGTGATTTTGCATTAAAATTAAAATACTATGCTGGAAAAGTAGAACACTTGTGAACAGAGTGCTGACTTCTGATGAAGACAGTTGAGGGTGGTCCTAATTTGTTCCAATGCTAGACACAAAATGCTGGTCTCTGCTGAGGGCATTTCTCTTTATTTTTTAAGATTTTTTTTTTTAATGCAACATTTGAGTCACATAGAAAAGTATAAAGCAAAAATGCAAAAAAAATCTGATCTATCCAGTTTTAAGACATAAAGCAGTGCCAACACATCTAATACTTAAGAGTGAGTGGGAGCTATTTTGTCATCATTATCTTTGTTCTTTTCCATTTACAAATATGAGAAAATTAACAGTAATTATTTGGGAAAAAGTAAAGTTATATACAACTTGAAGTATCAAAAACAAATCCATAAATGAAGTAGAAAAAAATAGGTGAATACGTATCTGATTTTGGATCGGAGAAGAACTTCCTAAGAATAAAAACAAAGATAATAAAGTCAAAGATTGACTAACCAAAAATTAAAGCATTGTAAATATTAAAAACACCATATATTTGCAGTGTTATAGTATCTTGTATGTAGAATTCTTATTAAGTTATTAATAAAAAGATGATTGCCTCTTCTCAATATAAAATTAGTGAGGAACATTCAGGCATTCCCATAACTATTACAAAGTGATCAACCCGATTATTAAACAACGAAATTAAAATTAAGTTAAGACTGCAGTGTTCGAGCCATTTCCCCTGCCAGACTGGTGTGGATGAAGACATTCTGTGTTGGCGGCATGTAAAGAAATGGGCGCCCCCGTGTCCTGCTCGTAGCATTCAGCGAAATGTGCCCTTTCTGGAGCAGTCTTGAAAATCAGTGTCACAGGCCTGAAGGGATTGATTGATTAAATGGAGGAGATAGACAATCAAACAAATAATGACAATGCTATTGAAAATATTGTTTATAATAGATTCGTGAATGTGCGTTATGGGGAACAAAGGAGATTACGGAGAACCCCTAAAGGCATCAAGAAGGCTCTCAAAAAAAAATGGAGGGTCAGTAATTTTCCAGGCAAAGAAATAAGGGTAGAGACGATTCTAAGCAGAATGTTATGTACAGAGGTACAAACTCGTCAGAATGACCTATGTGTCTGTAAGGTTTTATTGGCTTAGGATGGGGATAAGGTGACGTCAGGAGTGGTAGAAGGTGATGCTGGGGAAAAGCTTTGAGCCAGAGTCAAAGGACCACGTGCACTGTTCCGTAGTTTTGATTTCGGTGTTCAGAGAGAAGTCTTTCAACAGCAGATTCGTGTGTGTAGACTGAATGAGACTGCACTGAAGTACTGATGGTGGAAATGGGGGGAAGGAACCAGGTTGAAATGACAAGAACTAGGTGACTGAAGGGGTGATGGGGAGGTTTTAAGGGAAGACTTGGCCTGCAGTGCGCTGCTCTAGTAGCCTCGGATTAGACTTAAAATCTGAAGATTGGGACAGCTACGTGCTTCTAACAGTTCAAAGGTTTGGGATTTGAAATGCAGATTTTTCATGCAGTATGCTCAAATGGAAGCTGGGACACCCAGGAAGGTCTCCTTATCTCAGTCTTCCAAGCAGGAGGGTTGAAACCATTATTAAAAGTTTCTTTATATGTAAGCCTAGGGAAAAAAAATGAACATATGCTAGGCTGTGATAGTATTAAGTGAAGAAATAATTGTATCTAAGTTTGCATATTTTCTCAACTATTGTTCTGCATTCAGAGTAACTTGTGTTGGTTTGTTTACTTTGAAGTTGAGTAGTCATCCATCAAAGTACTCTGTGATTCTCAAAGTCAACCACTTGCATCAGAATCCATCTCAGCTGTTCTGTTTAAAATGTAAATATTTGCCCTCCATTTCTTCGGCGTAATTATATCAGACTCTCTCAGGCTGAGTCCTGGGAGTATGCATGATCAGTAGCATTAGGAAAGTCATATACATATACACTAAAGTTTACGAACCACTGACAGTGATCACAGTTGAGTCTGTGGACCCGATGAGTTCTTTGGCATAAGTTGATTCATGAATGTCAAAGTTATAAACAATGAAAAAGTTACTCCTATTTTTTAAAATAAAAGATGCTTGGATTAGGTAATACTGGGTTGAATTAGAAAGGGCCACACATACTCCCGCTCTGAGTCCATTTTATTTAGCCAGGATAAGCTGCTAATGCTGCCTATAGAACTGTGGGTTTCCCCTCGTGTAGATTTTCACAGAGCACATGGCTGTCGGTGACCCATCACGCTAGGAGGGCCTGCTAGAATGGAGAGAGCTACGTTCTTAAAACCACTCCCTTTCTAGGCTTCTGGTACTTACTATTCCAGTAAAACGTGAGTTCACAAGCTGGGCACTTTTGTGAAGGGAATGTTGACACATGTTGAGCTTTCATAGTTCTCGGATTCAACTAAACTGCGCATCAGGACGGTTCGTTCGCCTTCATCTGGGGCCGGAGGGAAGAAAATTGTGTCTTATCCCCAAATATTATCTCTGTCTTCAGCTCTCTGGTGTTCTGGAAAGCCAACAGGATGATGTGCATTTGCATATAAAGAGAAAGAAGGTTTCCCTGTGTACGTCGATGTTAATTTAATCGTGTTAACATGCTTACAGCACATTCGAAGTCTGATTTCTAGATTAAGTGTACGAAACTGCCGTTTCTAAAGAGTGTTAGAGTATAAATTTGCAAACCTCCTGTTGCAGATTGCTTGATTTGGCATTTAAAGACTGGGATTGGTCATTTGATGATGATGTTGGTGATGATGATGATGACGATGTTTTTGATTTCTGAAGAAATAAATGGGGTAAATCAAAAAATGGAAAATGAGTTATTTTAGTACTTCCAGGTAGCGCATGTGGTTTGCACTGGGTTTTCATTAGTTTTGACTAGTTCTGAACTTTCTTGAGTGGTTTTTAATAGTATATATATGAAAAGTAGTTTTCAGAAACGTTTCTAACTGAAATTTTCATATCAAGTATAAAAGTGAAATGCTATGTTCAGATTCTTTATTGGCTATTTTTCAATACAGTTGGAATTGTAACTTTTTATCTTAGGGATAAAGAACATGTAGAAATAACAAAGGAGCTAATTATGGTACTTTCTGTTCATTCCAAAGAAGCCATATGCAGAGAAGTAAAATTTACAATGTTTTCAAGTTTCTACAACTGTATCAGTTTGTGAACATAGCATTGGGATTCCTTCCTCCCTCCCTCCTCTCTCCTTCTCGCTCTTCCCTCCTCTTTCCTTCTTTCTAACTTGCAAGAATTGCAACCATAAAAACTTTGTAAGTCTAATAAGTGCTGTGAAATCGTTGTTTCTGATCTTGTTTTCTTTGCGGTGCCGTGAAACGTTTGCTTTTTGGAAATTTAATGTTACTCTTGCTGAAGAATGCTAATGACATGCTGTGAAAGTTCTTGTGCTTTTAGAAAATGTAAAATAGTGTGGTTAATCGTGGCTGAAGGATATTTGAACGAAGCTTGAACCTCATGAGTTAAATCTTTTGCATGGAATAGAGCTCAGGGAAGGCCTGATCTACCCTGAGTTAGCACGTCGTGAAACGTGCACTTAAACTGTGTTAAAAACGTGGCTAAGTATCAGATAGTCGAGTAGGACCCGGTCCGTAAGTCCACTGTTCTTTCAGCTACGTGAGGCAGCTGGCAGCTAAACCCCAAGTCAGAGTTAACGTTCACATGAGTTACTCAGTGACACATTGTCTGATAACCCCAGTGTCGTGTGTGTGGCCAATATGGGAAAATAGGAAAAAGAGTATAATGCATGCACCTAAAAATAAGAAAAGTAATACAATAAATATGTTTATGCATGATTTTGGTGTTAAAAGTATGGTAGTTGGAAGACTATACAGTATAAGGATGTACGTGGAATGCCTTTTCAAATTAAAGAATCTCAGATTATTTCATTGTCTCACTTCATTTTTTCTTTCTTTCCAGCTAACTGCCTTCTGTGAATGCAGTCATTATTCAAGGTGATCATATTCTTCTGACTAAAACAAGACTGAGATATGATGGCCCAAAATTTATTAAAAAGCTATATTTTCATGAGAGACAGACACACACACACGTACATATATCTCTGTCCCCTTTATTCCTGCAATATAAATTATAAATCTTGCAGATATTTTTCTGGGCTCCTTTGGAGCAACAAGTTGAACTACCAGTGATGGGTTAATAGAGTAAGGATATCATACGCGACTCTTCCACACTCGTCCCACAAAGCTCTCTTGGCAGTCATTCACACTACATTGCACACAAGGATTGAGAAGAGTTCAAGAAATCATCTTTTTGGCTTCACCAGAGAGAGTTCACCAGCACATTGACCAGAAGACTCTGGGAATGGATTCCGCTGCAGTGGCACAGACTGCATCTTTACGAAGTGACCGGGATCACTGGGGGTGTGTGTCGTACTGTAATACTGCACACACACACGTATAGTACTGTAATACTGCAAGAGGGTTTTTTAAACTCCCCACTTTATTTTTTTAGATCCATTAATCAGATATCATTACTTATTACAGTTGCGACTATGCACTTGTATAAAGCCATGATGTTGGGGTTCCTGTCACTCGTTTGTGTGTGCCTGATGGAGCTGCATGTTCATGTTTAAGCAGTTACTGTAACTAAAAGTTTGAACGTAGTTTCCTAATGCTTCATGATAGGCAACTTGACCCATTTTGAATGCCTTAATTTAAATTTTTTTTTTAAGTCTCAACCCTTTTCTGTATTTAAAAAGAAAAAAAAAAAAGAACCAGTGTTTACCAGCTCTTAGGATGCAAATTTGCTTTGCAGAAGACAGTGCACTATTTTACATACTAGTTATCAGTGTCAGCCTATTTTGATTGTATAACCGATTTTTTTTTAAGTATTGGTGATAGAAACAATAATGGGTAGTATTGGAACTAATATATCTTTTATGTATATCATTGATCCAACCCCTTTTTACAGACCTCAGTATTAGTGTGTGACTATGAAATGTTTGCTTTGAACTCGCTGACTACCCTAGATAGGTTTTTATTTCTGGCAAAGACATTTGTGACTATTTTTACATTTCATACTCAACATTCAGAAATGCTCTCAAAAATAAAACGAAAACATACTGTAGATATATTTTAAATATTTAAATGTGATCTCTCACACACAACTGTGTATGGCAATATTTCAGTATTGGGCTATGAAAACTGACTGGGGAAGCCGCCCGCCCGAAAGGCACTTAACTTGCTTTTAATTTTCTCAGTGCTGTCAACGTCAGTCCATGCAGGGCCCTTCCTGCTGTGTTTCTCATCATCCCACCAAAGTGTGCGTTGTATACTGCTGCCGAATGCATTCACGATACGCGCCACGTATTGAACACACACAGTCTTACCAGTCTCTCATATGTAGACACATTCATAGTTCGAGTGATATTGAAATACATCTAATATTTTGATGAAGGAAGTAAGATATTTTTCATTGATTGCCTCTGGGGGGTCCGTGTAGAGATGTTTAAAGAGTGAGAGCCCCGCTTACAGATACTGTCGTGGACATGGAGTGGCCCCTGGCCCTGACGCCCGAGGCGGCGTCCGGTCTGCACTGGTCACGCTGTCCGGGCTGGAGCCTGGAGGGTGCCCGAGGGCGCACTGCGGTTCTGGTTTGGGGCACAGCTTTTCTTTTTTTTTTTTATTTTTTAAGTAAGATTAAAAATGAAAAATATATAAAATTTATATAGAATAACTATTTCCATTCATTAGACTTGTTAAAAGGAGACTGAATTAATATTTTATATAAAGATTTTGTTACACTATGGGAGGTTCTATCATATTATTCTGAATTGGAGAGTATATATATATATTTTTAATAAACTTTATTAAGGTGAAATAATTTGAAGTTTACACACGAGTAATTGAAATATTTGAGTAAAAATGGCAAAAATTTAAATTTTGAATGCTGTATGTGTTAGAGAATAGGGAGAATCATGGTGTGATGCAACTATACAAGGAAGATTAATGTGAAGTTTTTTTGGGGGGAAAAAGATACTCTAGGGGGTGAAAAAAATCTCTCCCATGGAGATTCTTCACGTTACATGGTTTGACATAAGAGTTTATAAAATTGTTTGTCCGACTAATGGAAATGTGCTTAATAAAAGATTCTGACCTTGGGCAAGAATTCGCTTTTCACCCCGTTGCTGGTTTCACGTACACACATGAATGGATGCACGCACCTGTCCTCGTGTTGTCCTCCCTCCACTCATGACACATGACACTGACTCGGGTTAACGACCTGATTTTGTGCCAGCTTCTCTTTTTTTTTTTTTTTTTTTTGAGGCTCCAAAGCTTCCAAAATGAATATAAGACCAAAAGTCACTTGCTTCTTCCACCTGATTTCTCCGAGAGCCATAAATACCTCCTGTTGAGAACTAAGTAGTGAATCCTGAGGTTTTCTCAGTGGGATTTTACTTTGTGGGGATAAGACGCAGAAGGGAAGCTCATGCCGGCATCACTGTTGGAAATCAGTGTGTAGTGAATTTTTGAAAAGCATTAATTTTTTTAAATGCTATCTAGAAGCAAGAATTTTTTAAAAATCTGAACGTTAAAGATAAGTATACCAATAAATCTAAAGGAACGGCTGACGTTTTTAAAAGTGACCTATGCTGGAGACAGGAGCCTGGCTCTGAGGGTTCTCTGTATCAGTGCGTATCTAGCTCCTTCAGAACTGCTCAAGGTCGCCAAACCACAATTTAAGAAATAATGCTGCTATTGTTGATCTATTCTTAGACGGTTCTGGTGGTAAAACAGAGACACTTAGACACTATGTTCCCTTGTCGAAACATGCTTTAAGAAACATGTTTTAAATCCGCCGAGAGCAAGTCACTTCTGAGTTTTCCAGCCTCTGTGGACACTGCTACTGACTCACCTGTCCTGCCCTAGCCTAAGGCTTCAGTTCCCCTGTCGTGAAGACACCACAGTTGATTGGTAAAGCACTTTGAAGGTAAGCGCTGTGTGACAGTGCTTATGCGCGGGGCACTCTCCTCGAGTCCCTTCTCCACCATAACGAGTTCTGTTCAGAATTGTAATAAGTTATGAACTGCATGGTTTAGATCATCATAAATATTTGATCAGCTGTCCCCTTGGAACAAAAATCGTATCCCCCTGATTTTTAAAAAAAATTTGTTGCATCTTTGTAGTAATGTAATTGTATTTTATGCCTGCTTTTTATATTAAAAAAAAATAAAAGAAATTGAGACATAAGCATTTTCATACTTTTCCTGTGAAATACTCTTGTCATGCTGCAACCTCCTAAAATTGACCCCCAAACTTTGCCTTCCCTAAGAGATGGGTATAAAAGATGGGTACAGCAAACAAGTCACAAGTGAGGTTCCATACAGACGTGTGACTCCTCAGTCCTGTCACTTAGCACACGGAGAAATAGGAAATACAGGATTTCAACCAGGAGTCTGTCCCTGATGGGTTCCGGTATTTGTAAGGGGCGTGCAAACCTACAACGTGACGTGTCAAGGATAAGGCAGAGAGGCAGGGTGCCTCTTGTCAGGACTAGCGTGCTGACAGTTTTCTAGAAAGCATTTCTTGGGTAATCAGTGGATTCTTCTCTGCAATACTTACTGGCTGTCTGGTCTGGGACAGGTTAATCACTCTGAGCCTCAGTGTTTTTATCTGTGAAATGGACATTGTTTACTTACAGGGTTGCTGTGGAATCAAATATGATTGTGTAGAATAGCTCATGTTTGTTCCCTCCTCTCAAGGGGAAAAATGAAGAATTCTTCATCTAAGTATATTCTTAAAGGAGTTGCTTTAAACAATAAGTACTAATAAAGTATTTTCATAAAAGATTTATTGGACTAAAATCACATAACGTGTATTATACTAATGGCCAGATTATAACTGCATATGAGAAAGGATTTACTGGGATTTTTTTTTTTAATGACAACTATTGTAATTTTAAAAACTACACAGTGAGTGTTTTCAGATACCATGTTTCTCTTCCTGCCGGTCCCAAGCAGAAATTCTAAAAGGATTAATCAGTTAAAATTTTTAAAATTGCACTTTACATAACTTAAAACTAATCACATTAAAACAGTTTTAAGACGTCTTAGCAGAGTTCAAAATATGAACGTTTATTTTACATAAATTTTTTTCTACTAAACATCACTTACTGCATATGCCAGGATAATACCTTTCAATTGTAAGGGGAAAGAGATTTTAAATGTTAGGGTTTATAAACTTATATGAAAATACAGTGTAGAATCATACTGTATTTAGAATGTGATACTATAATGAGGACACGGTCCATAAGAACTTGGCAGAACTCAGCAATACCCTTTACTGCATATATTTTCAATACACAAAACCTGGTTGAGGTCAGGCTGTATTTCATACTAAATTCTAGTAACAGTAATTGCATAGATGTGGCTTTTTAAAAATGCTTGAATGAGAACGTTCCCTGGGATTGCCTCACCGTAAACAGGTTGCATCCAATGCTCCCGTTTCTTAGGAATTACTTAAAGGAGCTAAAGGACCACTTTGGTGTATGAACTCAAGCTAGTTACATTTTTGCTGGCCTGATGTGCTTCCTTCCAATAACATAGGGAGGATTGCACTGTTATGATACAATAAGGCTCTCCTGCTTTGTGTTACAATTAAAACAGTCCCAGAAAGTGAACCCTAGGAATTTGTTACAATTCTACTTCCGATTTTGAGAAAAAATCCCACTCCACTCGCGTTCATTTGGGCTCTGCACAGCATTTGTTTCTTTAAGAGTCTGAAAGCTGATAAACACGCAGTTAGCTCTAGGCAGCTCAGCTCGTCGGAGAGAACTTAATCATGACTAAAGGGTCAAAGCGAGCATCTCCAAATGGGCTTCTTGGACCACTTCCATCAATCAACCTCAGAGATGCAGATGTGGGAACCCTAACTTCACCTAACGAAGGTGGGGGGATCATTTTTAAGTAAGCAGTTAAGTGGCTCTGTATATAGTCCATGCCCTTAGGGAGGTGGCCAACTAAAGATCCTTAAGCAAACTCTTAAAAATATTTTTAATAATTGGTACATGGACAATAGTCATAGTGACAGAAGGGAAATCAGGTGAGGGGTAAGACGCACATCTCATTCAGTTCTAGGTCAGCGTGCTGAAGCTGTTAGTCTCAGCCGTCCGAAAGGGAAGCTGGGTTTAAAACCAGTTCATTTTCTTCCCCGTAACATTACAGTTCTCCCGTTATCATCTAGTCAAATATTGAAATCCTTCTTAAGCACAGAGTGCCGTGCAAAATAGATTGAAATGTAATATATGATCTCTGCAATTGCAAGTTCCCAGGATTTCCTTTAAAAAGGTTAAGAAGCAACATGTAAAGATTAAAATACCTGAGAATAAAATTAGGGAGCTAAGAGGTAATTCCAGAAGTCATATGTATCCCTACCGGCAACCTGGATGCAAAAACTAATCCCTCAAGATAAACATGAAGGAGTATAATTCAAATATCCAAAACTAGTCCATCTGATGAATGGGATAGCTCTGAAATTTTTAAATGTCTACCTAAATATGGCATATATGTATTTCAGGTAATTCCTGCAGGAATCCAAAGGAATCGTGGACATTCTAAACTTGGACCCAAATTACGGCTCCAGAAAAACCCCCTTGTTGCAAAGTTATATTCGTTCTGAAAAGTCAACGTTCGATGTCCATCTCTGGAATCTGTCGCATCATAAAGATTCAGATTTTGAAAACAATAATTAGGTTCAAGAGAATCATCCTAATGCTTTTCAAAGAAGGAGAAAGGGCTGGATACTAGCCCAGGTTTTAGGTGAAAGGTGCTTTCACTTCTTTTCGGCAGCTGGGTGGAGAGCCATCCCCATTCCATCGGCCTTGTAAATACCGACACACTAGGCAGTTCCAGCTGAATAGCTGTGTGCAAAAGATTAACAAAGCTCCAGAGACTGTGTATGGCATATGTGGACACCAAGTTAATGCGGCCTTCTGGGAAAGACATCCCCTCCCCTCACAACCCCTGAGAGAGTCCCGTTCTTAACCCACACAGTTGTAGGACGAGAGGCCCCAGGTCAGGGCACGCTCAGGGATCCCGAGTCCCCAGCCTGCCACAGGAACTGCAGCTGAGTGAACTTACTGGCGGCGCTCATGACGATGCATAAGACACAACGTGAGGTCAGGGGTCCCTTAGTCACCGAGGCAATAGAGCACCAGATACCGAAACCGCCAAATTTGCAGCTCAAGGGAAAACCAATGCGCACGAGGGCAAGACCCAAGTTTGGTGGAGAAGAATGTGACCGCAAGACACTCGTTGACAACGCACACGGGGTCCGCGGGCCAGTGAGTTAACCGCGGGGGGGAGGGGTCCTGGGAGCTCAGGGAACAGAGTGACCACAGGAGGACGCTTGCTCTGCGGCGTCCAGCGCGACAGAGATGCTGAGTGAGAGGAGAAGCTGGTGTCCCTCACTAGCTTTATGCCCCGTCCCCACAGAAGGAAAGCTTGAGAGAAGGTGGCTGGTGTCCCCCCAGCACCTAGAGCGGCGCTGGCCCGGGGCATCACTCAGCGAGTCCCGCGGGATGTGACTAAATCCTTAACGACAAAGCCCCTTGGCGGATGCGACGACGGAGGCGATCGCGGGGGACCACGGTCAGGCCTGTGGTCAGCTCCAAAGACAGGGGACCCTAGGAGCTGGGCGCAGACACTAGGAGCGGGGGGCACGGGGGGACAGGGGACAGGGGCGTGAGGAAGGGGGCCCCCGTGCAGTCTGGGGGACAGGCGCCGGCCGGGGAGGGAGGAAGGGAGGGACAGCTGGCCAGGGCACAGGCCTGGCACCGGCAGGCGGAGGAGCCGGGAGGGTGGCAGGGGGCGCGCACCCGCTCCGTGCACACGACCCGGGGGCCAGGGCCACGCGCGTCCGGGGACCAGTGGGGACCAGTCCTCCAACGGGGCGTCCGCTTGTCGCCCCCTGGACCGTGTTCCCGGGGAAGGGCCGGCGTCGCGCGGGGCATGAGCATGGCCTGGACGACCGCGGCGCACGCGCTCAGGGGCAGGTGACGCGGCTGTCACGCAGCGCAGAGCCTAAGGCGAGGGGGACCCGGCGGGGCGAGAAGGCTCGGGCGTGCGGAGAGCACTTCGGGGTCCTCTGATCATATATCTTTGTGAATGAACGACGAGGATGTGAATGATGCACTTCACCACGAGAGCACAGCTGAGGGTTTCCGCGGACAGGATTTCTCGTCCGAACCCGTACCTTTGAAACCAACCGGGCTGTAAACCTTCCAGAACCTGGGTTTTCCACGAATGCAAACAGCACCCTCCCCAGGGTGGGGGGTGGGCCTAGCGGTTTCTCCCCGCTGGGGAGGGGGGGCCTGAAGCCTCAGCCTTCTCCTCACCGCAGCTCCACGACCCTGGGGACAGACCCTGTCCCCGAGGCCCCCCCGCCCCCCCCCGTGCCCGCCCCGGAATGGGCACCGGGAACGACCCGGGGACAGCGACAGCACGGAGCCCGCGTGCAGTCCGTGCTCGCTGAGGGAAGGGACGAAGCTTTATGATCTGTCGGAGCCCCGGTGTGTGGTGAGGACAGAGCATTCACTGGGAAGGCACAGAAGAATAAAAAACGCGCAGCCTTCGGCCTCCCTCCAGAGCAGGTCCCCAGAGCCCGCCCCGCCCCGCGCCCACAGCGAGGCCTGACCGCCCCGGACAGCCAGACCCGCACCGAGGTCCTGCAGAGGATTTCCGGCGGGGTGGCCGCAGTTAGCAAATAAAAATCCAGGGCACCTAGTATTTAAATCGGAATTTAAGATCAACGACAAATCATTTTTTTCAGCATAAGTATGTCCCGTACAATAGTGGGGACTTAAACTAAATACCGACACTAAATATTTAGAATAATATTTATCCTAAAAAAAAAAAAAAATGAGTCCCCGTGGGTACAGCAACCCTACCTGTTTGCTCTGCCAACGTCACCAGGTTGGAACCTAACGCCAGGAGTCAAGGCGACTGTCCAAGAAAGTGTCACAGCTGAGATGCCGGGGGCGGAGGGGATGAAACTCATGAGCTGGGGGTGGGAGGCAGTGACTTGTGACCGCCAACGAGTCGTCCTCCTTGTCCCCTGTGCTGAAACATTCACTCTGTGGCCGGCTGTGCAGAGATCTGTGGTTCGATGCTCCCTGCCGGCCGTTGGAACCCTTCCCACAGCGTGGGGTTGGCTCTTACCCGGGCAAAGGGGAAAGGGCAGGGCTCCCCTTTTCCAAGGAGGACAAAAACACCTGGGGGCAGCAAACTCAGAAAAGCGAGGAGGTGGCCAACGGGTGATTATGAGCAGGACAGGAAGCTCTTTAACTGTACGCTCAGTTCTGCATCCCAGGACCGTTACCTGCTTCCCCAATCCCGTTCTTGATGGCGCCCCCCCCCCAAAAAAAAAAAAAAAAAACAGAAGCGTAAAAACTTTGGCCTTACATTGAAGCGAGAATAATGTCCTTCAATATTTGGAGAACGCTGTTATCCTTTCGTACGACTGAGATCTTAGCAGCTTCCACGTTGGCTCTAGCGCGTTCTTTGAAGGGCAGTGGCCGGGAGAAGAGCGCGACAGACCATCTCACACCCTTTTCAAGGCCAGTGCTTACCATGGAAAGATCAAGGATCCACTTCTGCAGGGTGAGGACGAACCAAGACGTCACAAATCTTACCGAGTGCTGAGGAAGTGGCTGAGCGAGCAGCGCCACCGGCCGCCCCGCTCTCCTGCCCACAGACACAAACCCAGACCACGGCGGTTACACGGAGGCCGAGTGGGGCACTGGGAGCAGCTCTGCGAGGACTTGTCAGATTTGGAAAAGACAGAAACGGTTTCAAGTGAACACCTGCCAGGAGTCTAAAAGAATAGAAGCAGATCTTAGAAGAAAATGAAAATAATAATAATAATAATAATAATAATAATAATAATAAATAATAACCCTGTATTCAAATGGTTTTAACGTCTGGCTTAATTCCACACCATGTTAAGTATCGCCAAAGACGTGTCCAAAGTTAAGCTCTGACAAGAGAGGCCCAACGTTATCGAGCAGGCTTGTCCTGCAAAGCTGATGTCACGTGAAACTGTACTGAGGTCCCCCTTTCGCACGAAGCTCCGTGATACGTGGGGAGAGAGATGCCAGGAGACAGGAGGCATGGAAGTTGATTTTCCTCAAGCCGAGTGATGCTGCAGGAACAGAGAGCCCAGCTAGAGTCGCTGAAGCAAAACACGGGAGAGGAAGTGACCGGGCAGTGAGGGGACAACAGCCAGGAGCCTCTGCCGGGACCTTGGGCAAGTCCCTTTCCATCTCTCGACCTTGGTTTGCTTATCTGCAAAGTGGACCCAACATGCGTTGCCCTGTCTACCTCCTCGATGTGACGTTGCTCTTTGCTCATCGTAGGGACCCTACAGATTGCTGGGATTATAGTCCATTGTTTAAATGAAGGGACGGACACAGATAACGCCCTGTCCTGGAAATCAGTAGACCAACGACTAGCAAGCAGCCTGGTCATCACCGGAAAGGCGATGCGTTTGCATGAAACCTGGTTTTAAAAACGTTCTCTAATTCAATTTCTTCAACCAATTTTTTGTGGTATATTTTTGCCCCATTTTGTAGCATCTCATCTCATTCCATTGAGTCCTGATATACATTTTATTTCAATAGTAAGCCACGCAATGCTTTTCATCTACAAAGTACTGTTTCCAGCAGCCTTCAAGCCGCTGGGGCTAACCCCAGCTGAGAAGGCCGGGAACCCTGCCGACGGAGGCTCCCGCAGAGGGACGCTGAGTCACGCACGGCCTCACAACACCATGGGACAGCCGGGGGGCAGGACTCAGGGAGCACCCGGCTCTCCTTTGCAAATCGCTTCTAGTAAAACAGCCACGATGACTGTGCCGTGCCCTCCATTTGTACTTTGGTTCTCCCGATAACCCTAAAGAGGCAATAATACCCCGTTTCGCAGATGGGGTATCTGCGGCTTAGAGAGCTTTGGGCACGTGGCCAAGGATACCCAGGTTGTGGGGGGAGAGACACCTCCCCTTTCTTCTACCCAGAAGACCATGTCACAGGTGGCCGGCTCCACTGACGGCCAGTCAAGGCTTCCCCAGCCTTCTAAGGAATGTGACTGTGACATTCAACCCCAGAGGAAGAGCTGAAGTGAAAACCAGGCCCTGGGGACATGTCTGTGTAATGACCAGGTCCCCACAGGTCCTGCTAAGGTCCTCACTTCCAGAAGCCTGCACCCTGAGCCTGTGCCCGCACCCACACAGGCCGACCGCATTGTGTTATGCCAACCACGATCACGACTTAAATAACTGGGGACCTTTTCATGTCCCCTGTCCCCTCAAGAACCAGGTTGGAAGAAGTCGCTCAGCAGGGGTGCTCTGCTGCTGGGCTTGTTCACCAGCGAGGTCCTAATCTACACCCCAGGGGGCGCCCTGGCCAGCTCGAGGGCAACTCTGGGGGCTGCGGAGATGCATTTGCTCACACCGAGTCTTGCATGTGGGACGCTTTGAACCGGAAAGAGCTCGTATGCGGTCAAGGGCCCCGCAGAACGGTGGGTACCGTTAGGAAACGCGACACGCGCGTCTCCGATTCTGTGGTGTGGAAGGATACAGGGCGATGTCCGGCGCCGACCCCAACAGGTTCCCGCCGAAGTGGAAGATGCAGAGCAGGATGATGGCATCTGGCGGGAAAGGCTCGGCGTGAGAGGGAGGAAGGGCCCGGTCACCTTGCGCGACGAGCAAGGCCTACTCCACGTAGGTCAGCAGCGGGTACTCGTAGTAACACTGGTACCGGAGAAGCACCAGGTACCTGGGGAGAGAGAGGGAGCCCCTGGACTCGGACTGACCTGACACCCATCTGGGCAGGCGGGCAACACCGAGAGCACACAGCCTGGTTTGCAAAACCTTGGAACTCACTCGTGTTTGGAGCCCGCAAAAGTCAAGGAGGGAGTTTGACAGCAAGCAGAAAGGATGGCATGTTAATTGAATAATAGCCACAACTTGTGGAGCATCCAGCCCTGGCTCGGCTCTGGACAGCTCTGGAGAGCTCTGGACATAACACACACGGTCTGCCAGGTCCCTTAGGATGGTCATTTACACACGATTTTTGCAGAAGGCGACCCACTGGCTAGGATTAGGAAAGACGGGGGACTTCTGGGACCAGGTCTGCTGTCCCCAAAGCTGGAAGCATCCCCCAGACACCTGCTCTCGTAGGAGCAAACTAACAGCACCCGCTCCCTCCCACCCCCAGCTCCTCAGGCACCCTCTGTGCCTGGTCCCGCACCGATGTCACCTGCGTGACCCCCGGCCTGCACCTGCTCCTGATCCCTGCAGGACCTCACCGCAGGCAGGCTGCCTCCCCACCCACCGCCAGGCTCTTGGGTCATTCCACTGCCACGGGGCTGGTTTTTGATAAGATAAACTGTATATAAAGTGATAGGTGACACCCCAGTGAAGGTCAAGCCCTCACTTCCTTTATGGAGGGCGGAGACCAGAGGTGTGTGCAGGCTCCTGACTGGACAGGCATGTCTGTCGTGGGGTCACCCCGCGCTGGCCTCCACTCCCCTAGCTGAGGGCTCTACCTGGAGATTCCGGGCTCTCTTTCTCTCTGGCCTTCCTTGCCTCGGCCCCCTCTCCCCTCCCCACCTGAAAAGACACTGCAGCTGCTTCCCCCCAGTGTGTCCTCCATCCTCAGGGCCCCCTCTCTACTCTCCAATCCCCGCCATCCAGCCTGGGGGCCCCGGTGTTGTAGGGTTATTCACAAAACCCCTGAGGGGTCACGCACCCTCCCGTTGGCCGAGCCTATTCCGAGGAAGCCTCTCGTTTGGTGGGCTGTTGGGTGGGTGGGCGCCCAGGGCAGGTCTCCCGCAGGGCGGGGCCCCTCGTCCTGGGCGCGGTTTCCCCACGAATCCGAGTCTTCCCACCAACCCCACCGCAGCCTCCCGCAAGCGCTCTGTTCTGAATCCACCCACCCCACTCCCAAACAGGGAGCGTTCAGAAGCCACAGGGTCCTTCGAAAAGTTTGACCCCTTCAATGTACAGGCGAGGAAGCCGAGGTCTGAGACAGGGAGAGATTGTGTGTGTGTGTGTGGGGGGGGCGGTGAGTTCAGGGATGACGGACAGTTATGTGCCCCCCCTCAAGAGGGGGATCACTCCGAGAAATGCATCCTTCCGCGGTTCCAGCCTTCTCCGGCAGAGTGCGCTATGCAAACCCAGCTGGTGCAGCCTAAGCCTGTCATTATAGACGCTGCACTTTTTCGCGACTGGCAGGGCTGGTTTGTCCACACCAGCATCACCACTCATGTGCCGTGACGTCACCTGGCGAAGAGCCCACGAGGCGACAGAAATCCTTCAGGTCCATTTTAATCTTCCCGGAGCCCCCTGGCACCTGCGGTCCATTGCTGACCTGCGAGTCTTTACGCGCAGGCGGCCGTGCGTGAGGGCCTCCGGCAGCAGACGGCCCTGCTCGAAGCCAGACGGATGGCTTTGGCACTAAGGGGGAGTAATGATTTCGCTGGGCGTCGTCCGTCTCCTCATCTGTAAAATGGGCCTGCGCCGTCACTTCCCTCCCACGCACGTTGATGGGCAGCAAATAACGAGAGGAAGTGAGTGGCCCCGGGAAGAGCCGGTCCCTGTCGCCAGGGGCTTTCGGCCTGGCTGCCCCCGGGTCCCTACGTAATTGTGCCCGTGGCTCTGCCGGTCCCGCAGGCCAGAGGCGAGGGGAAGGGCAGTCCTAACCCCGCCAGCTCCAGAAGCGAGCTCTGGAGGCTGAGGCCCCGCGCACTGCGCGCCGCCCGCAGGGCGAAGATCTGCGGCAGCTTGAGCCCCGCGCACACGCCCAGCGTCGTCCAGCTGCAGAACCACAGCAGCGCCGCAGCCGTGCCTCAGGGCGGGCCTGGGTGGGGTGGCCTCGGGGCTCGGGCGGGGTCCAGGCGGGAGCCAGCAGCCAGTCTCGGCGGAAGGACTCGGCGATTCAGTGGCCAAGTGCTGAGTGGCTGGGGCCCGCTCTGCGGGATCCACAGCTGCCTCTTGAGCTCGGCCCCGGCCCCGCCCAGGAAGCGCCCCGCACACCGGGCGGGCCCCGCCCCTCCCACCAGGCAGG
>PVKZ01003700.1:0-118545 GCA_004027375.1 Macroglossus sobrinus | reverse complement strand
GGAGACAGGAAGGGGTTGAATTAGAATCTGACCTAAGGGGAACAACTGCTCAGAATGAAGCCGATGACCCAGCGTGGAGTCACTCGGGAGGGACAAGGTCAAGTCGAGGGGTCCTGACTGAGGTTCGGTTTCTGAGATAGAGCCGGGGAGGAGACAGATGGTGGAATTTCTGGAGACTTGTTTGGTGTGTCTCCTGCACATTAGCGATCCGCCATGCGACGCAGACCGGAACTTGGGGAGCAGGGCGTGCTTGTCATTGTCACTGACACTGCTCGAGCCCATCCCCGCATTCCTAGTGCCGTTGGGATCCGGCTCTCAGTGTCCTCCCTGGCCTGTGCTTCCCAGGGACTCACGAGGCCACTTCCTGGAGGCGACTTCTCGGCTTCTAGAGACTTCTAGCCCCTGGCGGAGCCTTTGGCTGTGCTCTCTGCCACTGTCCCTTCTGCCCAGACCGCACTGTGGGTCACTTAGCTGTGCCCTTTTTCACTTCCCCCCAGCCTCTTTTTATCCCATGAGTATCTACACTGCAGGCAGGGGCCAACAATGGCCACCCTTCACCACTTCCTGTGTCACGGGCTCTGACCAAGGTCGTTTTGCCTGACTCCAAGGCGACCCCTTCACTCCCCACCTTGTCCCTTCTGCTGCTTCCTCGGCCACCTGCTCTCTCCTCAGCCAGCCAGACTCGCTCCCTCTGTGCCCGGCTCACTCATTTCACCGTGACCCCAACCCCCACTGGCCTATGAAAATGGTCCCGTCACCTCCTCCCTCTTCAGCTCATACTCAAGAGCTCTCATGCTCAAAATCCAAACAAACAAACAAACAAACAAACAAACAAACAAACAAACCAAAAAAAATGCCTAAATATCCCCCTTGACCTTCCTCTAATGACAATAATTATAAGGGCCCACACAGAGTGCCTAGGCCAGGCAGTTGATGTGTCTTAATTCATTTAAACCTCACAGCAATGCTTGGAGTCAGGTAGGATTGTGACCCCCATTTTGCACGAATCTGAAATGCAAAGGGGTCCAGGATCTCGGGGTGTCCCCGCTGGGAGGGGGCAGCTGGTGGACAGCCTCCCTGCCCACCGTTTGCTGTTTTCTTTCTTGCCCAGACCTCAGAAGATCAGGATCTAGTCCTTTCCTCGCATCCTCAGTTCCCACGGGAGGCAGTGTCTGGAGTGCAGTGCCCTCTCTCTCTCTCTCTCTCTCTCTCTCTCTCTCTCTCTCTCTCTCTCTCACCCAGACCTCAGAGAAGCACTCAGGAGATCCAGCATGGGTGGGCCCAGCTCTGGTCAAAGGTGTCCCCGCTTAGCTGAAGGGGGACACACACACGAGCACAGCATCCACGCTGACGCAGCATCTCAGGTGCTGTGACTGATAGAGCCACACAAGCCACCGAGGGCCCAGCAGCGCACAGAGGGTGACAAAACCTTCCTTCACCTCTGCAGAGAACGCCTGGGCCCCGTCCTCAGTCAGAAGGCTGAGCTCCAGGGCCCAGCCGGCCGGGCCCACAGGAGGCTCCGATTTGCCGAAATGGACTTCTCTTGTTGGCGAAAGCATGTGTCATAAAAAGTAGTGGACAGGTGGTTTCTGCCGACATTCCAGCCTCGACATTTTGTGGTTCTATTTTCAAACCACTAGCAAGGAGGCAACCAGCCCGACTAGTCTTTAGTTCTCCGAGGCACAGAGTTAGAATGCAAACGATCGGGGGTACCAGAGACACGACCCCCCAGATCTGGTTTGGAGACGGGAGAGCTGGCTGAGCCCCACAGCACCTGGCAGCCCGGTCACCTTTCAGGATCTCTCTCCTCCCGCCATAACTGATAAGGTTCTCCGAGGTGACATTTTAAGCAGGTTGTAATTACCTAGGCTGGAATTTGGCCAGGAAATTTGAGTTCAACACTTATAGCTTTGCCGTTGGGTTTGAGAACAATATAACTTGGGTTCCTAGAAGGGAGTTCTGATTTCCAGTAAAATCTCCATTCAATAGAAAGTTTGAGAGAAGAAGAGTCTGACAAGTCGGATCGTATGGGTGACTCAAACTGGGCCACAAAACTTCTGTTTCTACCTTTTTATTCACCATCTCTCTCTACAATCGTTCAGTTCAACTTCCTGCCTCCGTAATCATGTAGTGCCGCTGGGGTTGGGGACGATGATCTTTTTTTTTGTTTTTAATTCTACATATTTTTTTCATGTTTCTGTACATATCATGTTTGACAGTCTCAGCAGCTCTTTGAAGGTAAATTGAGCAAAAATGATTAACTCTTTTTTATAAGTGTGGAACCTGAGACTCAGTTGAGTTATGACCTGTGCCCAAGGTGACGAGCTAAGATTAATCCTGGACCAGAGGGACGCCATCTGATTTCTGATCAAGTCTGATTTCTAATCAAACTGGACCCCCAGATACTTGATGAAATGGTCCATTTCCCTTAAAAAAATAACCCAGTTAATTAAAATTCAGCTGACTTTGGTTAATCACAATACTGATTTTTAGATCATGTTCACTTTTTTTCTTTCTGATTTTTCAGAAGTTTACTGAAAAACTTCTAAAAAATTAGAAAAGTATAAATAAGAAGTTTACATCATCCATTATTCTAATAATTACCCCAGCTCCTTGTTAACATTTTGGCGCCTTTTTTTCATACTCTTAAAAAATATATTTAATTGATATATTTGAAGTATTGTTTTATAAACTACCTTTCATCTCTTAAAAAATATTGCTAGCATTGCCATACCCTTAAGAATTAGTCTAAAATATTATTTTAATTGTTGCATAGATTTTCATAATACAGTAATTTATTCAACTAGCTTTAAGTCTTTGGTGATTTAGATTATTTCCAGTGTTTTGCACGCATCAGTGAACATATCTGCACATAATCTTTGGGTGCATTTCTGATGATTTCTTTAGAATAAATTCCTAGAAATGGAAATGTTGGTTCAGAGGCTAAATGCATTTTCAAGAGTTTTGACTACTGGGCCACGCTACCTTGAACATACCCGATCCCGTCTGATCTTGTGAAGCTAAGCAGGGTTGGACCTGGTTAGTACTTGGATGGGAGACTACCTAGGAAGACCAGGTGCTGTAGGCGTAAAAAATTTAAAAATAAGGGATTCTAAGCTGACAAGGTCTTTGCAATCTGTGAGGTCAACCAAGGGTTGCTATGCCTAAAAAAAAAAAAAAAATTATAATAAATAATAAATAAACATAAATAAATAAATAAATAAATAAATAAATAAATAAATAAATAAATAAATAAGAGTGTTGGTGCTGCCATGTTGCCCTCTGGAAAGGCTGTACCAATTCTCATTCCAGCCCACAGCAGGTGAAGGTGGCTACTGCCCCCAACCTTTACTGTCACTGGACACTAGTTACACTTGGTTTTATTCTTTTTTGATTATCCCCCATCTCTAATTTGGGAATGAGGGTGATTAATTAACTCACCTCCGTTAACCTTCATCGTCCATTTTGGTTTCTCGGAGTTGTCCTTTTATTGTGGTAGCCATTCTTTACTGTTTGTGGATCAATGAATAAGTGGATAATGAACATAACAGTTGATTTTCCACTAGAAACTAGATGTATATGTATATGAAAAGGTACAGGTAGGTTAGTCTTATATAGATAAGACTTTATAACATGTACGTGCCAGATCTTAAAATGTGTTGTCTCAGGCCTGCTCTCTGCTCTGTAATGCAAAAGCGAAAAATTCAGCTATACCTAGAGACCTCCAATATGATTAATTTACTTACAAGCACAGGTGGATGGAAAAAAAGACAGGACATTTTTAATGAAGATAAATGATATAGATGTATATATTTCTACTGGGATAATGTATTTGCAAACATACTATACTGTAGACATTTGCATTGTGCAGTCATGGTAAGAACTATTATTATTTATATCAGAGATCAGCAAACTCTTGCCCAACAACCAAATCTGGTCCACTACCTGATTTTGTAAATAAATTTCTATCGGAACAAGTTTACACATTGTTTTAATAGAGAACTTAGTGTGACAAAACCTAAAATATTTGTTGTCTGGCACTTTACAAAAATAGTGCACTGACCCCTGATTTATATTCTACTTTAGGGCATTCAAAGAGTTTTCACCAGAACTACTTTCTTTATTCCTCACTGCCCTGTGAGAGAGAGCAGGCATCTTTACTCATCTCGGCGTATACATATGTAAATGGTTGTCTTCAAGGTTAAGTTATTGTCCAAGGTCATGCTTCGTTTCTAGGAGGAGGAGCTGAAGTTTGAAATTAGATCTTTAGATCCGAAATCTGGAGTTTTATAATTTTTAGTTGCAAAAGACTATATTTTGCCCTTTCTCTAGTCTCTTCTTACCAACTAGGACACGTCATTTCGTCCCCCAATTTTTCTCTTAGGCTCCTTCCCTTTGGTAACTTAAGTGATCGTGAAGGTGTTGATGATATTCACAAGTAGATTCTAGTCTCACACAGATAGATATACACATGTGGATTACCAATTCTTATTCATTTGAGTACTAGGTATAATGAGGGAGTTGATAGCACTGAAAGTCAAGGCCATCTAAGTTCATTGCTCTTCAGTGATTCAGAAATCTGAAATATCTTCAGAAATTCTCCAGAGTCATAGGAAACTCTGTTAATGTACTGTGGCCCGGAATTGTAGGTGTGGGATTCCGTTATAAATCCCCATAGACCTCATAATATTCCTTTAAAAAATCACTTTAAGAATTTTCCACCGTAAGTTTATTAAGATTCCGCTTGCTTTTCTCTCATCATTGCAGAAAAGGAAACATCATGTGGCTATTTGAGCTCTCAGAACGCTTTTATCCTAATAAACAGGAATGTACTAGAAATTTCATCATGGACAGTAAAATATAACTCTCTTGAAGAAAAGTACAGAGACCTAGACACAAATAATAGATGACATGTCAACCAGTACTTTTAAACCTCACCCTTAAATTTGAACCTCACGTTAGATATGGAGGATTAAGCTAACGATCATATTTACTTTAGTAAACTATTTTAAAAAAATCCTAATTCAAAGTTTGTTTCTGACCAGCTACCTCCTTAATCCCATAGCACCTGCCAGAAGACATCCAATAACCCCCTCTTTAGGTCAGAGGAAAACATACAAAAGAGAAAGCCTGGGCTGGAATGACTCACATTACGAGCCAGCTGCTTTCCAGAATCCGTTAAGCTTTAGGGTCCAGATCTCCTTTTGTGGCTTTTTACAGACTTTATTTGAACAGAGAAATTACAACAACCCTGCCCACATAAAAGCTGAGGAAAGAAGCGGGTTGGGGTAGAGAGAGAGCCCGAACTTTTACTATACTTTAAAACAAAATGGCAAGGGTGTTAGCAAGCTTTCTCTTTTGTTTCCTGGTGATAAATGTTCCTCTGCTTTATTCACTTTTGAAATGATGAAATTTGTACGTGGTAGATTCCATTTGACAATCGGCAGAGAATTTTTTTTGCCAGGCAGTGACTTTCCAGGGCACTAAATGTTCCTCTGGTGTTTTTGGTGAACACAGGTTGATCACTTATCTTGCTCTACTTCTTTTTTGACTAGTAGTGAGTTATTTGTGGTTCTTCTTTTCCATTTCATCACCCTGAGGGATTGACCTCATCCCAATGCATAATCATATTCTTTGCCAGTGAGAAGCATTGCTTAGTCCAGACATTAATGCTGCCCCAAGTGATAACTGCTGAATCCGGAGTGGCCAGCTCAGAGCTGGGGATGAGAGGGGAGCATTTGCAGCGGGAAAGTTGTCGGGGTCAATTGGTCACATGTGCTGTGGCCAGGGATGGGGGATGGGAGGGGTTGGGGGAGGCCTGAGAAGCTAGAGTATTTCAGTTGTTCTTGAACTACAATAGCCAGAGATTGTTTCTTGTGTAGAACTGTGTGTGTGTGTGTGTGTGTGTGTGTGTGTGTGTGTGATGGCTGGCCATCTTTTACTTTCATACAGTCAATAAGTTTGCTCAACAGACTCCTAGGTCACTCTTGACTAAAGGTTTCCAGAGGCTGGGAATAGAAAGAAACTTAAGATACAATCAGATAAAGACATTCTCATAAACAAAGGCTGTGCCTTTATGTGACATGAATAGTAGGAATGTGCTAAGTAGCTGAGTTGTGGATGCTTTGGGCCTCCGCTCCATTAAGATGGAAAAGATGCTGAAAAGTAGATAAATGAACCGATTAAATTTCCAGCAGTGATTATCAGTAACCCCAAATCTATGGTACTGGGGAATATTGTTTTTTAAATTATTTTGAAAAATTATTTTTCTGAAGTGTATAAAGCAATAATGCCACGCTATTTGTCTAAATGTAGCGGAGAAATACTTGAAGCCAGAACTCGCAATATGGTTTTCATATGCCCTTAGGCCAGAGATGAAACAGATTCCAGCGTAATATGACCAAACAACATTCGAGCTATCACAGCCCGAAATGCTTTCCCTGAGTAATTCCAGCGTCGTATCTCATTCTTAATATTATCTCTTTATGAAACTCTGTGTGAACACTCAGGAGAGACTTTCATCTGGAATATTTATAGAAGGGTGTGGTTTGTCTAACACGTCAGCATAAACTAATGGGACTTTTAAGTCTGGAAGTGGTGCACGCTTGTGTCCTTGCTTATTGCACAGACATCGTAAGCTGTTTGGCCGCACGTTCAGTGAGCGTCGAAATTTTAATCAAGTCTGGAAAAGAAGAACCTAGAGAGAGTTGTCTGTGAAGTATTTAAATTCTTTTTTTTTTTTTTTTTTTTTTTTTACTAAGTAAGCTTCATTCTATCTAAATCAGATCTGTCCTGTATTCCTATCACCAATGATGCCTGGAGACAGAAATAGGCAGAACGCAGGTCACACTCTGCATTGAACGGTGGGGTGTCCATTGCCGCCCAGCTGGCCCGGCCCAGTGGAGTGTCTGAACCGTCTTGGTATCCCAGACTTTTCGGCAGAGCCTGTTTGGGTGTCTGATATGCTCGTGTAAATGTGCCATGTCCTAGGGATGTAATGAAGTGCAATTAACACTAAAATTGCATTGATGAGAGTGTCACTTTCTGCGAAGAATCAGACCAGACTTCACAGTCATGCACATCAAGATCACTGCGGTGAACAAATCATACTTGGTTTGTGTGGAACATTTGTTTCCTCCTTGTGGACAGACAGCAAGATGGCAAGAAGACATCAAGTGGGATTTATTTCAGCATCTTCACAGCCCCAGTTTAGACCCTCCAAAACATGTCACCTGAGACAGAAATTCATCCTCACATCGACTTCCACAAAGACGATTTGTGAAATTTCAAGAATCAAAGGCATCATCAGAACGAAAATGCATCATCAACCAAGCAGAGTGGGCACAGGGTTGAAAGATGCAGCAGGGTTTCCCTTCTGATAGATCATATGTCCCTTTGCCGTGCTTCTAAATTCTTTAGGGCCAACAGGGAGCCCACCGATAATTATCTGTAATTCAACACACACACACGACTAGCTCTTCTGAAAGCCAAGCGGCAGCATCTCCATGAGTCAGGGGCCTCAAGTTTTTTATTTCTTCTTTCTCTTCACCTCCCCAATGGAAAAGTAGCTCTTTTCATGCAAGTTTCTGTCTGACGTTCTAACAAAAGTGTAATTTCATCTTTCTCCAGAAGCCTCCCCATTCACAGCCTCTGATGATCGTTCCGTAATCAGTGTGGTTAGAATTGCTGAGCCCAGCTCTAGTCATCTGTCATATATACAGTGAAAAAAAAGGGGGCGTAAGTGATGGACTAAACAGTGTCTGGAGCACATCCTGGGCTCGCTGCTACTGATGCTTGATCCCGATGTTAAATATTTATGACGTTCACCCTCTACAAGTATTTTGATGTACGTCATTAGAAAGTCTGCCTAGAAAGATGTGTACGACTGAATTTTTTTCTTTTTCTTTTAAATGCTACTTGGTCTGGCCCATCCTTATCTACTATTCTCAAGATATTCTCTCAATGCAAAGCTGAGACAAGGTGGGGCACTGGTTCCACCAAAGAACATGCTAAGTTCACTTCTATCATTGGCTCAACTTGACCTCACGTATTGAGCACTTTTCAAATAATTGTTGGAAATTGGGGCCTGTTGCCAGGAGGAAGGGAGATCCAGAAGATGAATAAATAAATAACCTGAATATTAAAGGAGTCTACCTCTACGTGGGAAGGGAAAGACTTCACGTGCATAATGCTAAAACAGAGCTAGTGTGAATGTGTTGATCATGAGAACACTGCTGGCTTAGGGAGGGGCTTAGCATGCATTTGGAGCATGCAGATTTTAAATGCACCCTTGAGTTCCATAGATCTCTCCAACACGAATGAGGGAGTGAAGACGACACTGGCAGCAAGACGCAGCACTGGGGATAGCCTTAGAGGTGAAATGGCATGAGGCATGTTCATGCTAATAGCATCGTCTAAAGGTGGAGATAAGGTCGGTGGGAGGGGCAGTGGACATAACAGGGGCTTACGCTGGAATTCATTCGAAAGGGCTTTCAAAGCTGAGGTGAAGAGCTTGGACACAAGAACATTTTTTTAAAAAACTGGTATACTAAATAGCTCTGGGTTGCAGAAAGACCTCACTGATATTGCTTGGAGAACGTTTGAGGGGAGTGGTGCAGAGCGAGGCAAAAGGATCCATTTGGAGAACGTCGAAACGATAAATATCAAAAAAGAAAAGTACCTGAACAGGGGTGGTGACACCAAGGAAGAGAGAAGAGGCGAGATAAAAACGTGACCCAGGAGGTTGACAGTCAATTTACTCCCTGGAGAGAAGACCTCGGGGGGCCAGGGAGGGGTGGTGGGGAGGTCTGAAGCCTGGGGACGAAGGAGCAGTTACCTCGGACAAGAAGCTAGCTCCGAAGGAAGAGCAAGAGTGGAAGGAAGGGGCGGGACATGATGGGTATGTTTTGGACTTGTTGAACTCAGGTCTTTTGCAAATATTCATGTGATGGCATGCAGCCAAGGTGCAAAAAAAAAAAAAAAAAAAAAAGTCCCCAGCCTGGAGAGAAGTCAGGACAAGTGGCAAGGAGTCAGGAGTGTGTGTCCAATTGGCCGAGGCCACTGTGGCTTCGTTCTCTGTGGAGGGCACGTTCCCCACACACCTGAGAGAAACATCTATCCGAGGGGCAGCTATGTGTGTCCTGTCCACGTGGCTCAAACTCCAGAACAGCGCTGGCCCTTGGCATGTAACACAAGCCTACACATTCAGTTTTCCAGAAGCCACAATCAACTAAGTAGAGAGAAATGTGTAAAATTAGGTTTTACTTATTTTTTTCATTTAGCTGGGACAGCCAAATGTTATTATTTTGACATGTATCCCACGTGAAAATTATTCATGTGATAATTTACATTTTTTTAGAAGTTTTTGAGACCTGGTATATATTTGGTGCTTATAGTTTATCTCAGTTTGGACCAACCACGTTCCAAGCGCTTATGAGTCACGTGTTGCTGGTGGCTACTATATTGGACAGTACAGCTCCAGAAGCTTCTTTCTCAGGCAGCTCATAGAGTGACCATACCGTTTGTCCTCCTATCTGGGGCACTTTCAAGAGTGGGAAGGTCTTCGGCAGTAAATGAGAGTGTCCCAGCGTACCAGGGAGGGTGGTTTCCTGCTCGAGGCTCCTTTGTGAGACTTCCTGTTCTGACCTTCTGTCATTCCTGTGCTACGGCCTGGTGGTGACCGGTTATGAGCTCTGTGCCCGCATGGATCCAGGCCCCGCCCACAGCCTTTCTAAAGCCCGGGGCTGAGCCAAGGGTTAAAAGGTTCGCTGACACCCACCCTCCTTCACGCTCTTTGTTCCCACTCTTAAAAGGGCAAGCTTAAAAAGAACAATTTCACTAACGTGTACTGAGCATGTCTGTGTCCAGTGCTGGGCTGAGCACTTCATGGCTGACACCCGTGCCATTGGTGTTAGTGCTGTCCTCGTGAAGTTCAGGGAGGTGGCCTAACTTGCCCAAGGTCACAGAGAAGAACAAGGATGCACATCCATGTCGAGCTATCTGTCTGTGGTTCCCAGGCTCTCAGCATCTGAGCCACAAGTTTTGTTTTTTGTTTGCTAGAGGGAGGAGATCATATGGAGTGGAGAGAGGGGGCGGGGTGGGAGAGAGAAAGAGAGAGAGAGAGAGAGAGAGAGAGAGCAAGCATGTGATGATGGCTTTAGTTTGCTAACCAGATGAAATAGCCTTCTAATCGTGCTTTCTGAAAAAGTGTTCTCAGTTCTGTTTACTTGTTTGCCTACTGGAAGTTTATATGGAGGCAAAGCAGATTTTCCATAACAACACTGAGGACATTTAATGTTTAAATCAGTGTGTGTGTGTGTGTGTGTGTGTGTGTGTGTTTTCATCTCCTTCTGTGCATGCCTTCTCAAATACAATGCACCCAACTCCAAAAAGAGCACCTGGCTACTACTAAGTGACGATTTAGCTCCCGAACTCTTAAAGAACTTACGACACAAGCGGATGAGCCTTCTTATCGACCTCGTCACAGAGGATGACTTAAGGCTGGGATCGGCCTGCCAAGGATGATGTGAGACACTCCCTCATTGTCAGGGACCCTGCGGAGACTCTCCCCATCTGAGAGGATGCCGAGGTCGTAAAACGCGATCCCAGGCATTCCAGCGGGGGGCGGGGGCAGGAGCCACCTTGAATTCCAGTTGAACAGGGAGTAACTCTCGACATGTCAAGGCCATGTAGCAATCTTGCCGGTGCGGCAAGAAAATCACATAATAGCGCCACTCCACACTCCGGGGACTGGCATGAAATTCAAAGAGAGCTTGAAAGGTATGAGGTGGGTAGGAGGTCCCAGCTGCAGCCAAGTGCCAGCTCCTTCCTCCTTGTGCAACATCTGCAGCAGGAAGGAGAGATGCCCAGCTGGCAAGCGCGGATGGTGTAGGTTAGAGTCCCACCTGCTGGAGGCTGAGCTGCAAGAAGGAAGCTGAGGGGCAGCTGGAAGAATGACTGTCCTTTATGGGAATGACAATTAGGTGTCAGGGACAAAGGTAGGATTGTCTGCTAAGCAGTATAGTATGTTCGGAAAACTGATCGTTCCTAGGCTTAAAAATAGAGACGATATAAGGCAGAGTTCCTCATTACAGATGAATTAAATAATTGCTGGGGTCTGGCAGGTGGCATCCGTTTAATTTGATTCCAATTTGACTCAAGTCTGGTGCTTTGGAGGGCAGCAGAGACTATTTCCTGGGGTACAGAACAAATCACACAGAATAAATCACACAGAGTCCCAATGCTGTTTATAGGACTGTAGACAAGCTGTGGGGCAGAGGTGTTTTCAAAAAGTAAAATACAGACTCTCTCTCTCTCTCTCTCTCTCTCTCTCTCTCTCTCTCTGTTTCTCGCTCTCTTCCCCTTACTCTCCCACCCTCTCCTATTTTCTCATCACTGTATCAATTGGGTGAGCGTGTTGGCATAAGAAGAAAATCTGCCCTAGTAAGGAACATGATTTCTACCTCTCTATAGATTGATAAAGTCTATGGCTTTTTTTTTTTCCAACAACTGGGCAGCAATGGCAGGTTTAAAAGTTTATGCGCAGATGCGGAAAGGCAGGAATTAGAAAATCTTATAACACTCAGGCACAGAAATTGAAACCTAAAGTAAGAGTTTCCCAATCTCATCACAAAAAGAGGCAAAGAGAAGTCTCTCAGTGATGAGGAAGTGAAGTGAATTTGAACTACAGGCACCATGTTCAACGTGGGCCTGGATTTTGGTCCAGGGCCGCGTCTGAGCTGGGCCCGAGACCTCAAGACAGTCACCTCTCCAGAAGGCAGGCAGAAGAATGGAAAGGCAGGACTGGAGCCTGGGAAAGGGGCCATCACCATGGGCTGACCCTTAGGACGAAGCTGTGGCTTCGTGCTGGCCTTCTGGAGATTTCGTGGATTCACAGGGCCGGTGATGTAATTCAGGAGAACGCTCCCAAGATCTATTTAAAATAAGACATAGATGAGTCATCCCTTTTAATAGACAGCCTTTCTCCTTCTTGTCTACTCATCATCATCAAAGCGCAAACCGTAAGTTAAGTATGTGAACTTGTGAGTTTGTTTGGCCTGTAGTTGTGTCTACACGGACTAAGTTTCCCACTCGTGGGAGTCTCCCGTTACCTCTCATCCCTTTTTGCTCACTTGCAAGCATACCCATTATTTTCCTACCAGCTGTCTGCTTGCTCCCTTGGTGTCAAAATTTACTCTTACCCAGCCAAAGTCAAGTTCTTGGCACCCGCATATAGTCATAATTGCATCTCCACTCACTCAGGTTCTTTGCCACTGAAGATTAAGATGGATTAAGATACTCTGATGACTTTTTCAGACTGGGAAGTGATTTTAAATGTATTGGGATTCCAGGAGCAGTACCTTGGAAAGAGAGCTGATGATTTGAAAATAGCTCAAAGCGAACATGATTTTCAGAAAGGAGGAAATATATGAACTCACCACTTCTCTGGGGGTATAATGAAGCTGTATATTTCTTGCACCAATGTGTTTTGTCATAATGCTCAGCTCTGTTAAGGAGAGCATGAGGGGGAAATCTCACTAGTGGTCATTTGCTTCACTGGTCTTGCTTCTTTACAAAAAACAGTAGATAGAAGTGTGTTTCTTTTTCTCGTATGTTTTACATTCGTTCTTGTGCTCAATAAATATCTATCTTGAGTGCCTACCACGTGCCTGACATGTTCTTGATGCTCAGAATATAAAGTGAACAAACAGACCCAAGAATCCATGACCTTGTAAGATTTTCAAAAATGGAAGTCAGAAAATAAATGAGTAGAATATACAGCTTGGGCAGATGATACTCAGAGCAATGAAGAAAAATAAGACAAATAATAAGTGACTGGGAATGCAAGGGTGGTGAGGGAGAGCCCCCATGAGAAGATAGGTGACACGTGACTGAGGGTCACGTGACTGATAGGTGACATGTGACTGAGGGTCATGCTCTTACACCAGCCTCACCCACTTCCGTAAGAGCATGCCAAGCAGGGGAGAGACAGCAGGCACAAAAGTCAGTGGGGATTTTTGAATGAGTTTCTCTATTTTGGCAAAAACAAACAAACACACAGCAAACAAAACACCATTGGGATTTTGATAGGGATGGCATTGAATCCATAGGTTGCTCGATGTAGTACCGTCATCTTAACATTATTAAGTCTTTCAGTCCATGGACATGAAGTGTCTTTCCATGTATCCATGGTCTCTTTTAATTTCTCTAAGTAATGTTTTGTAGTTTTTCAGTGCAGAAGTCTTTTGCTTTCGTGGTTAAATTTATCCCCAAGTAGTTTGTTCTTCTTGACGCTATTGTAAATGGAATTGAGTTTTAATATCCTTTTCAAATCGTTCATTGCAAGTATACAGAAATACAACCGATTTTTGTGTGTTGATTTTATGTATGCAAAGTTGGTGTATCCATTTATTAGATTTAACAGGTTTTTTGTGGATAGTTTAAGGCTTTTTACATATACGATCATGTCATCTACGAAAAGAGATAATTGTACAACTTCCTTTCTAATTGAGATGCCTTTTATTTCTTTTTTCTTGCCTAATTGCTCTGACTAGAACTTCCAGTGCTGTTACATTGAGCGGCAAAGTAGGCTTCCTTAACTTGTTCCCTATCTTAGGGGAAAAGCTTTCAGGGTTTTTTTTTTTTTTTTTTTGCCAGTGAATATGATAGTAGCTGTGGGTTTTTCGTATATGGCCTTTATCTTGTTGAAGAAGTTCCCTTCTATTTCTAGATTTTTCGGTGTTTGTTTGGGGTGATGACACCATTTTGGTAATAGGTAATGATAATGGTTGCTCAAGAAGCATTGTGAATGTAATTCTTGCCACTAAATTGTACACTTAAAAATGCTTAAAATGGAAATTTTTATGTTATAGATATTTTAGCAAAACTCAAAAAAATTAATAATTCAATCTATTTTTAAAAAACATTACATTTTACACTTTAAATAGGTGAATTGTGTGGCATGTGAATTACATCTCAATAAAGCTGTTGGAAAAAAAGAGAGAGAGATTTTTAAAAAGCCAAATAGGAGAATATTGCAAATGGGGGTAAAAAACGAGGGTGACTGATGGAGAAAATAAAGTGGCTGTTTTAAAAGTAAAGACAGTAAAAACCCATCTTTGTGTCCTCACAGAATCTCAGACACAGTAGGTCTGTGGTATAGGTTTGCCGGTTGGATGCTAAACACTAGTGTCCAATAAAAATTGTGAGATCATCTTCCATGGAGATTTGAAAAAAAATAAATCAGTAGGCTGGAGTTTCCTTTTTGGGAATTGCTCATGGCTCTGCCCTTTGAGACCCCTCAGCCTGGCGTTTTGCGATGGTTCGGTGTCCTATGTCGCTCGTTCGAACTCTGGAAACCAGTGGCCTTCATTCGATTACAACTGAAGAATCGTTTGTGTGGGCGTCAAATATTATAAGTGTGGCTCAGATATCTTTGGCGAGAAGATTAAGCTCAACCTAGCCAGAGCCAGCTGGAGAATGTCACTTAGCATTCGTCCAGCAGGGCTTTGCATCTTTCTGTTGAGTGATGTCAAGAGTAGGTTGTTTAAAAAGTTTAGTCTAATGGGCTGGTCACATTGTTAAAAGCAGAGAGCCCAGGGTCTGCATGGTCTCATGCTTCCTAGGAGAGAAGATCCAAGAGAGAAGAAGGAGCCAGGTCCTCCACTCATTTCCATGTGCTTCCCATGGGGTGAAGGCCCAACCACGTGGGGTCACAACACTCGGTACCGAAACAGCCAGCTCCTTTCATCTACGTCCCCACATGCTGAACACTAGATTGTGTGCGTGTGTTTTTAATGCTCCCCTCTCTGCCAGGGAGTTCAGAACACACGTGTTCCTTTTAACTCCCACCAGACCTTGAGAGCTGCAAGCCAGAAAGATCATTCTGGAAGGAGTTTTTTGGAAAGGGTGGGCGGGGGGTCGGGGGGGAGAAGCCTGAGACTCAGGAAGCTCAGGTTCCCCCCCCCCCAAGTGGGCCCCCATCCACTCACGCTCACATTGCAGAGCTCAAAGGCCTTGCTGTATCTTGGTTTTGTTGCCATAAAACACAGATAGTAACACTTGCAAAACAGACACTAAATGGAATGCGTTTTGTGATCTTTGGAGAGCAGGCAGCCTGTTAACAGATGCTGACAGTGTGTTATTCAGGGGCAGGCCTGGAGCCACAGCCTCGCTCTGCCACCAGGGTTGTTCCGGAACCCGTGCCAGGGCCGGCCCGAGCTCTCCGGCCACCGAGCCCCATCTCTGGGTCCAGCTGGCATGAGATGAAGGGCCGCTCTGGCCAGCTGTTTGTGCCCTGCTCACCCACAAGGCCCGAATGCAAGAGCCCCGATGCTTGACGGCCACTGTAAGTCACCAGTTCAATCTCATCACAGACCCACTGACTACCATATGCCCGCCTCAGGTCCGGTCCGTGAAACCGCCCGTCTGTGGGGCCGAGCCGTAAAGGCTGGCTCCTTCAAAGAGAATGCTTTTGCGCTGGGACACAGATTTCTTGATTGTGTACTTCATGGCTGGATATTGAGTGGGATAAGAGGCTTTGTGGTTTGGTTCAGTCTTGAGGAAAAAAGAAAAAAGAAGTTGACAAGCTGAGATGAGGACTGGGCTCACGAGGGCCTGGCTCCTTCCTCACCCTGCAAACGGGAGGTGCCCAGAGCCCAAGAAAGGTCCTCTGAGGAGGAGGACAGAGGGTGGAGGGGGCCGGGAGGGAGCAGATGTCGCAGGAACTGCTGCCGTTATCTCTGAAAGTCACACAGAGGTCTCTGGACACTGTGTGGTCCCCCCAAGGAAGCCACAAGGGACATTTTCAGGGAAATGGGGTAGATCTCTCTGGTCCCTTTTCCTCACCCCCTTTCTTCTCCTCCCCATGCTCTCTCCTAGCCCGTCTTGCTTCCCTAAATATTTTCTGGAGAGGAAATCAGGGCAGCAAAGATATTAATTTTAAGGGACTTAACCCTTTCCTGATAGACTCAAAGTTTAAAAAAATAACCAGGAAGGGAGGGCGGCACTCACCCCAAAGCATAAATCTAGAGTGACAGATGTTCAGATATTGTCACCAGGGCAAGGCAGGCGGAGGGGAAGATAAGGGGGAGACAGAGATTCTCCTGGGCAGGTGGCCATGCCCTCAGCCCAAGTGCGAGGCTGGCCTTGACCCTTCCACCCCTCCGTGCAGAACCCCTTCCCACGTGCATCCCAAATGCACAGAGACCACAATGAAGCCCGTATGACAGCATCCCAGAGGAAGGGGGAGGGGCATATGATGGTCTCCGATGATAAAAACCATCTTCGAAAGCCCCAAGGAAAAGAACAGTGCCTGGCTGCTCCCCATCTGCACTGAGCCCCGAAGCCAGAGGAAATGGATTTGAATATCAGCATGCAGAGTTTAAGACAGGCAGAGGGAAGGATCTCCAAACAGAAAGGCATTCCTGCCTCTTGCATAAGCCCTTCCCTTTGAAGGTCTCGAGAGGAGTACGGGTGCTATCATCGATGGCAGCCGATGATCGTGAGATCCCTCCCAGTCCCAAGACGACCTCCCAGACCTAATTTTAGCAATTCCTCTTGGCTGAGGAAGGGGTCCCCCCCTTCCTCCGGCTATCTGCTGTTCCACACACCATCTCCGGCAGCTTCCTTTGATGGTGGCGGGGGCTCTGTGGACTCAAGGCCAGATAGGCTGCAGGAAGAGACACGCTCAAAGCCATTACTCTACCCTATCTCGGTATAGCAATAAGAGAGCTGTCTTTTTTTTTCTTTTTTTTTATTCTTTTTATTCTTTTTTTTCTTCTTCTTTTTTTTTTTTTTTTTAATTTCGAAGTTGCAGCACTTAGTTTGAAATTAAATATGAGCTGTCAGATTTGGGGATTAATAATACCCAGAAACTATGTTATGTCAGCTTGCCATCCACGATCCAATATTTCTTTACAGGGGAGGATGTTTAAACCATGACTTTATTTTGACTAATTTAAAGATTTCATTCATTTTGTTGAACTCATTATTAATGAACACGATTTAAGTCTATCACGTAATGACAGAAAGTGGCCGTAAGCCACGGGGATGTTTCTCATTGTGGAAACCACACGTTAGTCATTTTCTTCTCCCAAGGAAATGTCTTCGGCTCAGTTAAGGGATTTTTTTTTTCTTTTTTGAAAGAAATCATACGTTCTGAATTTGTTTTTCATCAGAAGAGTTAACCCTATGGAAAATGTAGCAATGTTTCCGAATTTCGCAAAATATTTAGATAGTATCTGTGGCCTATTGCTCAAGATCTAAAAATCTCTTTTTGTCGTGACCGTTTTGTGTGTGTGTGTGTGTGTGTTTTTTGGCCTCACAGTGTAGAGAAATGTGATAAGCTCAGGGGAAACTTGTGCTCCAGAAATGCTGAGCTTTCTCGATAATTTCTGTAACAAGAATCCTTGTGAAACCGGCTTTCTTTCCACTTACATTGTTACCGGGGAAGAGACGGAGACCGAAGTGAAGGCGGGGAGGACGGACAGAAAGGATGAGCATCCGGCCTCCCGCTAGCTGTCACATGAGAAGGGTCCACGTGGTGCCGGGAACTCTGCTCTCAGACCGGAGTTTTCATCCTGGGTCCCCTGGACACGGGGCACTTCCTAGGATGCGAGTGACGGGCTGGCTGTGTAGACGCGTCCTCAGGTCTGGGGGTGGGGGGAGGTTGGGCGTGAGGAACCGCGGGAGGCATGGGTGACACCAGCCCTCTCCTCCTCCTTACTCCTGGAGGGTGTGGGTCTCCCCAGCCTCTGACGGCAACCCCACACGCCTTGCCTTCCCACGTCTCCCTGCTGTCCCCTTCCTCTCCTGCATCAGAGCATGGCCTTTTCTCGCCTTCCCCATAATTTAAGCTCATCGCCTCGTCAGCAGAGTGGTCACATGTGAGCGCCACAGCTGGCTGAACCTGGTTCCATCAGCCCTGACTCCTGGGGGTGCTCCCAACAGGTAGAGTTTTAGGGAGAGTTCCTGCCCCCATGAGGTGCAGAGTTCAAGTCCACAGCTCCACGGTCCTACCAAGTCTGAGGGCCCCTGATTCTAAACACCCAGGGGCAGGCCGCAGACCTATCGGGGTCAAGGTCCAGGTGTGAGAAAAGATACAAGTAGCATCAGATTTGTCTCGACGTTCAAAATTCCAAAAATCAAGTCTACCCTGAAGGTGGGCCAAGGGCATTCTAAAGGGTAGGAATAATAGCTAAAAACAGACAAACAAACAAACAAAAAACAAAAAACAAAATGAAACAAAACGAAACAAAAAACAAGCACAAAAAAGACATCGCTACATAAACTCATATGTACACACACACATATACCCCGAGAGGCAGGGGAGAGTCAGAGAGAGAAACCAAGAGACCCTGAGCTCCTAAATGGCCTTTGGCATAAACCAGGCCCCATGTCAGTACAGAAAAATGTGTCAGTTATAACATGCATGCATTTCAATCTCAATTTCTCTTCCAGGAAGTTAGTTACAGTCTTTCTTCCAAAGAGGTCAAGTCTCAAACAGAATTGTAATTCTTCTTTTTTGTTTTTTTTTTTTCAGTTAGGAAACAGACAATTTTAACATATTACTCATTCGATCGTGTTTCGTTTACCAAACCAATGAGAAAGTAGTTCCCAGGTCATTCATTCTGCCCTCTGTGGTCAGAGCTGAGAGGGCTGGACAGTCTCTGCTGGGAAGACTGGAGCGGGGCGTGGAGGGTCCTTGGGGCCAGGCTGGTGGGGCCCACCCTGGCCGGGCTCCCGCGCCAGCCGCCTGCCCCTTAACTCCCCCGGGGTTGTGTGTCCCAGCATCACTCAGTTTGCTTTACCCCCATGGCCGACTTCGGCTGCTGGGCAAGTTCCCTTTCAGGCCCGGGTGCCCCAGGTGCCCGAGCTGGGTTGACTCATGCTTTCCCGGATTTCCTGACACCCTGTTCGCGGGCCCGGGACACTCTGCCGAGGGCTGTCGCAATTCCAGGCAGGAAACCAGAGTAACTGCCCCGCATGTGGCCGAGGTCTCGGAGGGCGCAGGAGAGCAGAGCTTCCCTGGCAACATGGAGGCTGGACACTAGAGTTCTCTCTTTTTTGTGTCTTCTTCCATTCTTCCTCCAGTTTTATGGAGATCTAACTGAATACATTTGTGATGTGCAACAGGATAACTTGACGTACATATATTGTGAAATGATGACCACAACAGTAAGTGGGCTCAACATCCACCATCTCATACGGACACATGTGCCCCCAGAACGGCTCCTCTCTCCAAAATAGCTCTATTTTAAAATAATCGTTTCTACGATCCCATCACTCATACCTCCCCATAGTTTCATTATCTTATTCTATAGCTAAGTCACTTTGCTTACGTTTAAAAGGATCCACGTTCATGAGCAACATCTCTAAGGCGTACGTGTTAGGTTTGGAAAGTTGGCCTTTTGTGCTTCCTGGAAGTTTTTAAAAGCTGCTGAAATTGTCTCCATAGGTCTTTCTCAAGGCAGCCACCTGAGAAGTGCCCCAAGGGGGGGGACGATGTCTGCCAGACAAGAGGCATGTTGAGTGCCCCACAATTCTCAAGGGTGCTCCCCAAAGGCCCCAAGACTCTCTTCCTGGCAAGGAAGGAGAGTGGCCTTTCGGGGAACTGCTGCCCTGCTGCCCGCTCGGCCTGAGGAACTGGCCCCGAGGGGACACCCCGCTAGCCCTCCTGCCAAGGTCTGGGCAGGCTGCCTGCCCAGTCATCCCTTTCATTGCTGGCCCTGCCATGGAGAAGCTAGACTGGGCTGGGCTGGGCCGTGCCGGCCACAAGCAAGGCTGCTGTGTAAGGTCCAGTCGGGCCAGCCCGGGCTCTGTCTGGGTCTGAGCTTGCAGGGGACTGCCTGGACCACGGTGTAGATGTTCGCACTAATGTCTGCTGGTTAACGCAGGCAGAGGACATCACCGCTCAATTTAGCGTTTTGTTTTTTTGTTTGGTTTTGCTTTTATTCCTGCTGTTTAATTCATACAGTGAGACCTCATTACCTCTTGAGAAGGGAACGTTTCTTCATATCCCTTATCACTGTCTGAAATCATCACTTGTTTATTTATTGATCGTTTCGTGGCCCGTCTCCCCTAGAATGTTAATTTCACGGACATTGATCGCTCTCGCGGCCTGTTGCATCATTGGTGCCTAGAAGGGTCTTGCCTTACGTTCCCTTAGGGGCCCCATTTGCTGACAAGGAAAACGGAGACACTGGGCGGCTGCCTCCAACCTTCTCAGTGTCCAGACGCCAGGAACGTGCCCCCGACTCCTGTCTTGTGCTTCACTCCTGTGTCCCTTCCCCAAATGTCCTCTTGTGAAGGGACAGGAAGGCCAGGGCAGCATGTGAGCAGTCTGGGGTCAGGGCCCCCCACACACACACTATGCCTGTCACTGGACAGAACTTCCAGAGGAAGTAGGCCTGCTGGCCCTGTCCCCTGTCCTGGGACGGGGTGGGGACACACAGCCCCAAGAGAAGCTGCCGCCTCTGCTCTCCGAGAGGTGGTCAGTGACTCTCCTGAGGTTGCCTTCACGAATGACCACAGACTGGGTGGCTGGAAACAGCAGAGTTTTTTCCCTTGTAGTTCTGGGTGCCAGGAATTTGAAATCAAGGCAGGGCCACCCAGCCACTGAAGGCTCTCAGGGAGGACCTTTCCCTGCCACCCCCCAGCGGGTCACCGACGATCGATGTTCCTCCGCCTCCCGCTGTGTCCATCTCTGCCTCCCTCAGCGTCCTGGACTTCCTCCCTCTCTGCATCTCTGTTTTCTCCTCTTATAAGGACACCAGTCATTAGACTTAAAGTTCCCACTAAGCCACGCTGGCTTCTGCAAAGACCCCCATATCCACGGATGGTCATGTCCGGGGGTTCTGAGTGGGCAGGAATGTGAGGCGCCACTGCTCAGCCCAGGTCAGGCCACTTGGGCACAGGAGCTGTTCTCCCGTCCACCACTCATCAGTCACATGACCTCTTGGTGCCTTGATTCCCTCACCTGTGAAATAGGAACTATAGTTGTCTCTGCCTGGTGGGGCTAAAGGCGCTGATATTTGCAACGCACTTAGAACCATGAGTGGCACATGGTGAGAGCTATGCAGAGGTTGGTGAGATAAGATAAAGTCAGCCAGGTGCCCAGAGATGCTTCACAGAGGTCAGCTGGATGGACATGCCATCGGGGACTCCGCTGGAGGTGACAGGCTAGGGAACAGACCCGCAAGCCAGCCAGCAAGCACAGGGCAGGATGCCCGACCTATACAAGAAGGCGATGGCAGGTGCGACTACTCTTTAAGTAGGAGGACTGAGCTGCGGGAGGAGAGGCGGCTGGGGCGTGTTCAGGGCCTGGAGTCAGAAAGGGACCCGACATGTTCAGAAAGCACCCAGTTCGCCGGGGTGGCTGAGGCACCGGTGGGGATGCAGCCGTGTGTGACCCAGCGAGAGAGGCAGGCGAGGTGCAGTCACAGGGACCGTGCCCCCAGGCTCCTCCAGCCCCGACAGCCCACGAGGCTGCCGAGGTCACGTCTGGCTTTCCACCGTCTTCGTCCATTTTGGACGCTCTAACGACAACAACAACAACAACAACAACAAAAACATAGACCGGGCAGCTCATAAACCAGAGAGATTTTATCGCTCACAGTCCCAGAAACTGGAAAGTCGAAGATCAAGGCCGTGGCAGATTCGGTATCTGGTGTCACAGCTGACAGGCGAGGAGGAGCCAAGGCAGGGACCCGCAGCACGGTTTGGAAAGCAGTCGGTGACACTGTGGCACGTGGAGAAATCAGAGGCCAGGGCTGCGGGCTGGGTGGCCGGGCCTCGACCACCTCCTGCCCCGGGCTCTGCAGGCTCCTGGCCCTGCAGGGCTCTCGGAGCAGGGCTCCCGTGGTGCTCCCCATCAGTGAATGCTCGTCCCTACTTGTCTATAGTCACAGGACGTCTAGAAATTTGCAGAGCGGGTTCGCACGCCCTACCTCCTCCAAACCCCGCACCATCCTGCAAGGGCAGACAGGACTGGCTGGAATCACCTCACTCTGGAAACAAGAGACCTGGCTTCCAAGTGTCGCTGGGACTTGCCCAGGGCCACTGGGGCCCTCGGGGTGGGAGCAGCCCCTCCTGCCTGCATCTTCAGGCTTCACAGGGGACTCCTGCCCCCTGGGGCGAGCCTACCCACAAAGCAGCCTTTCCCAGACCCCTCGAGAAAACCATCTTTTCCTTTTCTCTCTTCCTGAGGGACCTCGGGTTCTGCCGAATTCCCATTTCTGCAGAGACCTCGCGGCCGCTTCTCATTTCCATATTCTTTGGTGCCGTCCTAGCCTATTTTTTTTCTCGCCGGTTTTATGAGGATTTTTCTCAGTGATGTCAGACTTCAAAAGCAGCCTTCGCCGTAACGATCACCACCAGACTCACATTTGCGATTCCTTCTCATTCCTGTGGGCAAAGGACAGTGGCGCTAACATATGTCTCGTCTCCCCTCGACGTTCCATCTCTTTTAAGTGATTGCACAGAGCCCCTCGCTTTCTGTTTCGGGTCCTAATATAGTGTGTCGGGCAGGATTCAGCAGCTGCCTAAGGAGCAAGAAGCCGACTCCTGTCATTCGTCACCGCCGCCACGAGGCCCCTAATCTCTGTGCTCCCTGACCTGTGTCAGCACCCCGTTCCCCTCACACGTCTGGCTTTCCTCAGCGAACTTGCTAAATGGCCCTGTTCTCGCTAAGGCACTAAAGCCCTGGCCACAAGGCGGGCGAAGCGAGGGTTTAATTGAATCCTTCGGCGATGAGTCACAGAACAAAGCCTGACGGTCTGACCTGGAAACCACACAGTGGGGCGTTTAGACATCACCCGTGTAGTCAAAACAACGTTTCTGGTTCCGCCATCGATTGAAGTTCAAAAGAACAAAGATGTTAAGTCAGGATGTCGTAAGGATGAGGCCGGCCCGGAGAAATACGCTGGCATGAAGCCTTCTGGGCGAGTCTCCCCAGGTGCTGAATCTTGTTAGTTCCCTGGGGACTGGCTCCAGGGTTAGGGGACTGCGTTAGGGTCCCAGGGAACCCAGAACAGAGATCCACAAAGGGAGTGCTTGCAAACAGCAGAAATGTGTGGGCTCACTGTTCTAGAGCAGGTATACGAGTGCAAAACCAGGGTGTGAGCAGGACAGGGCTCCCTCCTATGGCTCTCGGGAAGGATGCTATGCTGCCTTGCTTCGGGAGGCGCCCAGCACTTTCTGACATGCTATGGACTGTAGCTGCATCACCCTAATCTCTGCCTCTGTCTGCACATGGCCTTCTCCCTGTGCATCCCTGTGTGTCTTCTTTTCTTACGAACACATTTGGGGGACACTACGGGGACTGTGGCTCGTCTGCTGTACCCCACGCATCACCCCTGGACCACCTTGTGGGCTTCGTTTTACCTGGCCTAGATTTAGAGCCTCCTCCACAGACTGAAGTCTTGGTACATCATGTTGACTCTTGACCTTTCAACTTTCATGTTAAGAAAGCAAAGAGGGGCCAGCCTGTGACACAAGACGAGGCACAGTGTGATGGCAAGAGCATGGAGTGTTAATGTGGAGAAATTAGAAGGTAGAACCACGGGCAGCATCCAGGACATAAATTATCAGTCTAAAGAGTTTGGTCAAAGAGCTATATCCCAGAGAGATACATTTTTTTCTAAAATCATTTCTTACTCCTGATGCCACATCATTGGAGAAAAAGATGTTGATTGCCATACAATACCTATAATGATATAATACAGGATCATAAAATATGACTGAATAAGACAGGTGTGTATCCTATACTGAAGCGTCTCTGTTTCTGTGTGAGAAAGGGAGATAGGTCCATGAAGGAATACGGAAGGGACCCCCGTAAGGCATCCTAAGGACCTCTGCAACTTTTGGAGAAGGTACCAGAATGGGAGGTAGGGCACGGTTGTTGGCCTTACAATGTTTTAACGCTCACTATAGGCTCATTGCTTTCAGACCAAAAATGGTACCATCTTCACGACCGCACATGTCAAAATGTTCCTCCATCCACAGTTTCTAGTACTTTCTGTCTACCACCCACACTCCTACTGACCACATCACTGCTTTCTTGCTGATTCCAGAGGCCTCCGGCTGCCTCTGCTCTTAAGCTAGTCAGCACCTTGACGATCCTTGTCCTGATGGGATGGGCTTGACCCTCCCCGTGCTCCGTCATTCAGTGGAGGGCTAACTCCCACTCCCATCAATCCTTGCAAGACACTGTGATAGGACCATTGGGAAATGAAGGGCTTTCAACCTTATATTCGTACAAAATACCTTTCGGCGGGATCCCGAGTTCCTTATTTGTCATTTCGTCACACAGAGTGACTGCTGCCTCCCTTGTGTCAACCCCACATCCTTACTTTCTCTGCTCTCACTCTGTCTTCCAGGTATTATTGGAATCCCAAAACCACTTCGACACAAGTGTTTTTATTCTATAAACGCAGGTACCCGATGCTCAATTTGTCTATGCAAAATGCCCTATTGTGCTCTACCTTGAGGGGCTGTACCAAACCTGACCCCAGGCTGCCGGTCGTGACCTCCATTCCAGGCAGCCTCTCCTCTGGGAATACCCTCCCACACCGGTATTCTTGAGAAGCACAGTGAGGACTAAGGGAAGCCTGTGTGAACGTTCCTCCATCCCACAATTTGGTCTAACTGCGCCTTTTCTCCGAGGAATCTTGTATTTACTCCACTCCCTTCCTGAGACGTGGCGGTTAACGGGTCCCAGCTCAGAACATCCTGCTTCCTCTAGAACCGCTGAACAGCCACCTCGTCATTCTCTTCTCTCCCGTCTCCACTCCCCTCCTCTCTTGGGCTCTCTCCACCTGCTGGGCAGTCTCTTCTTTTTACTCTGTCAACTCTGCAAAGTACCACGTCAATTCTCCTCTGCCTTTTGCAGATCATTTCAGTGGGGTGCACACCATCTTCCCTCCACAGCATGCCCAATAGTTGCAGCCATGTTGAAGGTCTTCACAGAGGAGTTATGCAGAGGCCTATGTGTAATTCTGGGATTTTTAGAAAATCCTTCCTTTTCCTCACTCTCCTGTGGGACACTCTGGTGCACAATGACATAGCAGGACTGAGTCACTTTGTTAATTTCTTTGATACCCTAGGGCCTATAGTCTAGACTAGCTCATCCTTTGAAAAAAAAAAAAAAAAACAATGACCCCACCCCTTTGCCCTGCTTTGCAACACTGTGGTGTTTCTTGTCTGTCTTATTATTACTACTCTTCCCACCATTCTTTCTGTGTCTACTCTGTCTTTTTCCTCACCTCAGAGGTGAACTATAGACTCTGTCCCAGCCTCTCTTCTCTTTCCAGTCCACTTTTTCCTCTTGGAGACACTCCCAACTCTTGCCTTGAACACCACCGGCCCAGGACGGGCCACTTTGGCCCTCCAGGAAAGCCTGTCTCTGAGCCCTGACTATTTTTTTTTCAATTGACGCCTAAATACATCCATCACAATGTCACCCCAAAGAACCTTGACGCAGATGTGTCTCAAACTGAGTTTGTCATCTTCTTCTCAGACTTTCCGACATTGTTATTTCAGGCAAAGGAACCATCAGCCCCTTAGTCACCAGGGCTAAAACTTCAGAATTGACTTTGATGCCTTTTCCTTCCTCTCTCCGCCCACCCCCCAACACCCAACCACTGGCTAAGTTCTATCTACATCACCTCCATGGTGTTTCTAAAACCCATTCCTGGGATTTGCTGTAGGCCCAGCACACAAGAGAGATTGTGTGAGTGAGACCAGGTAATCAAAAGATTGTGTGTGTATCTTGCCATATAATGTAATCAGCATTCTTTATACACCCAAAAAACACGTGGCATGCTATTAGATGTTTCGACAACTAAAGAGTCCAGCAACGTATCAAAAAGTAAAAGTTATTTATGAGTAGTAATAAATGCATTTTAATATTTATTATTAGAAGTAGCAATATTAAATTTAAGTAGCTTTTATTCTACCTCTATTCATAAAAGTCTGTCAAGAGTTTTGGAGAATAAAGGCCATCGTTTCTGGAAAGAATGACTCATTTAGTGTTTTGGCTTAGCGCTGCCGATGATTCATACTCCCACTCGAGCGTCTCCTAACCTTCCTAGAAGCCATATTGAGAGATAAGACAGATGCGTGGGGTATGATTTGGGGTGTCCAATAAGGCCTTAATCCTCCAAAAAATTCCACTTCATGCACTCGCTGGTTGACGACGCCTACACTTTGTTCCTCTCCCTTTGCGGCCTAAGCAGCATCCGTGGCTAGAGACCCACAGGGGACGTAGACTTAGGTGCTCAGTGTTCCTGAAGATTCACCTGTGGGTAGCACAGGGCCGTGGACATCGACTCCAGGACAGCCTGGCTCCAGTCTGCTTTCCAGCACCTCTAGGTTCTGGGACCTTGGGGGACTAACTTCTCTGAGTTCATTTCTTATTTTTAAAACTGGAGATAATACCACAATTTGTCATGAGGCTAGATTTTTTTTTTAACCACAAAGAAAAAATTGATGGCTAGGCTAAGAGCCTAGTAGATGGTAGTTTTGTCAACCAATATCTCTCTCTCTCTCTCTCTCTCTCACACACACACACACACACACACACACACACACACACACTCAGCAGTAAACCTCTTTATTGTACTTAACATCTGATATCAATGGTAGTTTCATGAGTAGATTGGATTTAAAGGTCTGCTCCCAAAAGAGTTCTCTGTGCCCCGTATGTGGCCAACAAGACTTTTTAAATCCTTGATAGGAGTGAAGACAGCAATCTATAGTTAAAATGATAAAGAAAATGGAACAGAGCCCTTAAAGATTGCTGAATCAAATGAACCAACCGCCTTCTGCCTGTACGGCTGCCTTCAGCATGGCACACACTCACCGAATACTTCAGCCTTGCTTTAAAGATACATGTTCAGCAGCTGTCCTAAGGCCCAGCCTTTCAAGCGGATGTTCAAGCATCAGTTCCATGGAAAGAAAAGGAATTTGAGACGGGGACTCCCACTGCACTGATGACGATGAACTATGGATACCAAAAAACCAGGTCTCAGAACTGTTTTGTTGCTAAGGAAACAGACACAGCCACTGTGAAATTTAAAGCCATGTTAGTATGGTGAACAGAAATTGAAAAAAAAAGAAAAGATCATCATTTGGTGGTTTGGAACATCTAAATGATCAAACCAAATGGACCAAATGAGTTATAAAGTAAAATCTACCGTGCAAAATCAGTTATTAATGTGACAGAAAATAATATTTTTCTGAATTCTATGGCTCATATGGATCTAAAAATTTGTAAAATCTAGTCATTATTAAATAATGCAATGATAGGTATCAAATAAACAATTAAATCTTTTTCAGACTCTCAAATAAACTTCCAGGAAAAAAAAAATAAGTCCATCCTTGAGCAAGCGAAAATGATCCACACAGAATCTATTTATTGCTGCCAGGTGCAAGGACTCCATGTTTTTATGGCTTTGTTTTTTATTGTTTAATAGAAAGTTTGACTAGTACCATTATTGATTTTCACACCAATTGCCAGTGGAAAATCAGAAGAGTATCAGCATGTCTCAGTTATCCTAAATGACAAAAACTTTGTCATTTTGTCAACACCAGAGTTAAACGGGTGGCCAAAGCTTGTGTGGCCAGAACAGGAACCACAAGAGGAAGCAAGTGTCTATTTTTTTCACGTCAGACTGAGATAGAAGTCAAAGAGTTCAAAACTTATTCCCCAAGGAAGGTTAGTAGAGCAACTTTCTCATGTTTAGATCCCCAGTTGCCGTCCATCTTCACCGGGACCTTCTACAAACACTTCATCTTCCTCTTTGATATTTTCACCTCTTAATCATTTTAAGTCAACAACCCCTAACTGACAGTTTTGCTGATAAAGTACCTTTATAATGATAGACTTGGTGTTTAAATTTCCGCCTACGTCTTCTCTACGTCGGTGACCTAATTGTAGCTGATTCTTCCAGTAGAAATACTCACTTGCTAACCTCAAGTTATTTCTGGGCACAGCTGAAGTCAAACAAATTGCTTTTTAAGCTTATGGTTCCAGATTCTGTGTCTTATTTTCCATTTCTTCGTGTCCATTTTTCCATGTAGGTTTTTATCTGCTACCTATAAACCATGAAAAACAAATTATTCCATTCAAATCTTTGGAAAGGTTCTGTGTGCTGGCACAAAAATCACATTGTCTGATGCCTTTTCTTGTTTTGAATTTCTGGAAGGGAAATCCTCCTTGTGAGGAGTCTTAACTTTCCATCAGTAATGGGGAAAACTGTTTCTCTCGGGACCGCGGAGGGAGCTTTACCAGAGAAAACTCAGCAGAAATAAAACTCCACACAACGAATTTTTAATCTGAGTCTGTTTTTTTCACTGATGTTGATCCCTCTTTGGCCTATGAGATGGGGATGAATGTAGAGGGATGTTGAAAATCGTTGTCTCAATCATGTGCTATCTAAATACCACCCTTATAACTTAAACTCACATTCCCACCTCCTCATCGCTGCACAGGCAGCAGCACCCTCCACCCACAGTCTTTGTACAGCTCAGGACATCTGCTGATCGTGGGGCGACCATATTGCCCTGGTGTGTGCCCATCATCCCAGTGCAGTTTTTTAATTATTGACAGCATCTCCATTCGAGCTAAAAAGTGTCCCGTTTTGGATGATAGATTATAGATTCTTTCCCTTCATGTGACTTCTCCTAAGTGTTTGCAAGACGCTTTATTTAGAAAGAACACAACAGATCGAATGGTTTCGGAACTCTTGGCCCATTGTTTAGATGAAGGAACTGAGACCAAGAGGGGTTCGGTGACCCACCCCTCAGTGACAAGGCCAGGATCAAAATAATAAGAGCAGATCTTTATATTTGACTTATAGTCAAGCCAAACGCTCTTCTAAGTTCCTTATGTACATCGACTCATTTAACCTTTACAACAGCCTGCAGGGTGGGTGTTATCATCTCATCTTACAGCAAGGAGCTTGCCCCAGGCCATGCACAAGCAAGGGGCGTGGCCACTGGGTTCTAGTCTCCCGTGAGCTCCACATATCATGTCGACTTGCAGAGCCAGCACTTCTGACTCTCCATCCTGCCCTTTGCTCTGGATTCTGTTGCTTTTGGACCAAGTTGAGAATAGCTTGTTAGTGAACATTCAGCCCAACTTTTCGAGGCTGATATTTTTGTTGTATGATGAACATCATCAAAGTACTACAACCAGATGCACTTAAAAAACAGATGAGGTTTAAAAACAGATATGGTATAGACTTACTAGATAAGACATATGTTTTCAGGGAAAATAATCAAAATATTGATCGACACGTATAGCACAGAGAACAACCATTCAGAAAGGAAGGCAGCCATAAAATGACCGGACAGACTGTCTAAATATCGGTCTGGTGGTTTTTATATCAGGATGTGTTTGTCAAGGCCTGCCTGAATAAGACCATAAGCCCCTCCAAATCACATATGTGCCTATATAATTCTCTTTGCAGAGCACCTGGTAAACACTCGTGGGAAGATTTTTCTTAATAAATATTGTTTGACAGTGATTATACAGAGTGCTTGCATCTGAATTGCCAACCCATGTTTTTAAAAAAATGCATTGGCCATAAAGATTGTGACTTATGGGAAAAATCTGAGAGGGGTTACAGCATGTAAAGCTTGGAGCATATGTTTAAGAGCAAAGCCACATACAGAGAGAATCTTTTTCTCATTCTCTGGGCTTGTGGGCCATAGGTGATATTCCAGAAGTTGGGCATGGGGTTCATGTAACATCCTTGACCCTCATAGCTCCCAAACCAGCCATGCCTGGCTGGGGGCTTCAGTGCTCAGAGCCACTGAAGACAGAGGAACCACAATGGAACCTTTACTCTGTCTGACTCCAGGGAGAACAGTCAGTCTCTCTCCTAAAAGAGACAAGGAGCCTACCTGGCCCAGGATGAATGAAGGTGTTGTTTTTGTCTGAGATCTCTGGCAGGGGAGACTGTGCAGCCGCCTAAAACCTTCCTTTTGCATCCAAGTGGCTTAGGAAGACATGCCTCGGTATCAGAAAAAGGAGCCTTCAAGCATGCAGAGGTTTAAATAATAAAGCAGCCCACAGTTTATTAGCAGAACTGGCAGAAACATCAGACAATCCCTTAATTACCCTCTACAGCTGTTCTCAAATACTGGAATTTCCTTGACCTGATCTGGCTCACAAAATGAACACCAAATGTTGAAAAGTTTAGTGCTTTTTAACCAGGAAACACACAGCTATGAAATATGTGAAGCTGTGGTAGACAAGTCAAAAAAAAAAACAACTTTCCAATAAAATAATGTTCTCCCGGTGACATCTTGTTATTCCAGTAAAAAAAAAAAAAAAAAAATAGAATCCTTAAGTTGACAATATTTTTTTCCTCCTGGAAAAATTCAAATAACAACACATCCAAACAAGGTTTTTTAAAAAAATAATTGTTCTATTTTATTAATAATTATTATTGTTAATCATATCCTTGAGGATGGTAGAAAGGGAAGAAATGGTTATGTCATTTCTTATTTGTAAAGCAGCACTTCCACTTATTTTTCCCATGAGGACCATTGAATTTTGAGTTGTGTGGAAAGCTAACCCGCTAAAACAGCATCCTCACACTCATCGATGGAAAATAAGTCATCACAGAATTTTGTTCACTGGACATACGGCATTCTTTATTCAGTGAAGACCCTAAATATTTTCCCCATTGACTCATGGACCCATAATGAACACCATAAAGTCAATGGGGAAGCAGTCAAATCCCTTTCATAGCTACAGGTCAGATATGGAGGATGTTGGACCAAAGATGGAGATAGCTTTCAGTCTTCTCCAGAGTCTCCATCCATCCTACACATGGGTTTATAGCCAAGGGACACTCTGGCATGCTTCCAAGTCCCAAACATCTTTGAGAAGAAATTCTTAAAGTGTGTGTGAAGTTACACACAACCCAACTGGGATCAAACACCAGACTATCTCACTTCCACAAGCATGAATTACAGATGTTATTATCAACTACCTATCTCCGCTAAGGGTAGGTGGTTATAGAGTTAGAGATGCTAAACTATCAGACTGATAGGATCATGAGTTAGAATGATTTGACCAAAGTCGATTTTATAAAATTATCAAACTGCTCTGTACAATGTCCCCCTTTATCCATGAGAAATACTTTCTAAGACCCCCAGTGGATGCCCGAAACCACAGATAGTACTGAACTCTATATATCTGTATATATATACTGTTTTTTCCTACATATGCATACCTATAATAAAAGTTTAATTTATCAATTAGGCACAGTATGAGATTAACAACAATAACTATTAATAAAATAGGACATTTATAACAATAAAATAAGGGTCACTTGAACACAGGCACTGTGACATCAGAATGGTCAATCTGATAACCAAGATGGCTACTCGGTGATTAATGGGCAGGGAACATGTATGGAATGGGTACACTGGGTACACTGGACAAAAAGATGATTCACATCCTGGGTGGGATGGAGCAGGTCAGCAAAAGATTTCATCATACTACTCAGAACAACACGCAATTTAAAACTTATGAATTTTTGTTCCTTTCTGGAATTTTCCATTGAACATTTTTGGACCACAGTTGACCATGGGTAACTGAAATTGTGAATAAGGGGAAACTACTGTGCTTAAATCCACAGCCTAAGCTCAGTGAACCAACATAATCCTCCAGGGATAGTTTTTGGAAGCTTCTGAAAGAAGTAAGTGTTCTCTAAATGAAAGACCATTGAAATATAATAACACTCTCACCAATTATTATTATGTTGGCTCAAAATGTTCATTCTTGGAAATGATGACCAATTGATCTTTGGGAAAATGGGTGGTTCAACACTACTTAGACCTCTGTTAATTTTCTAACTTTTTATTTCCATTTTAGAGATGAAATGGATCATTTTGATAGGAAAAAAATCAGGGACTCTGCAAACAATAGCCACATTTAGTTTTGTTTTTTTTAAAAAAAAAAAAAAAAGCCGAAGCTATATGCTCAACTACTCTGATCTTTTAAACGATCAATGTTTGCTTTTTTAGTTTAATTGAGATTTCTCCAAGGAATATCCATCTAGTTGGTTGAAATGAGTCTTTTCACAGCTACCATTTAAAGAAACATTACCTGTGTAAGTGAAACGGGTTGGAAAGGCAGTGTATTTTCAAGGCTTCCGATATGTATTCCATTGATGATCACTTTCATGTTGTATTTTGTGGGATCTACATATAGCATTTTCTTTACTTTTCTTTGCTGTCACCTGGTAGAATGCATGGGGGGAAATGGAAATCATTTTACAGGAAACACTTTTAGCTAGAGAAAAATGTAGTCAACAACATGTGACTGACCATGATGCTCTACCAAGATTGCCCTCCCAGTAGTTCTCAGGGTTCTCTCTTTGATCTTTGCATCTAAACTTTCAGGTGACATTTGTCATCCTGTTGGGTTGGAGAATCTGTCTTCTTCTCTGTATTATAGACTACACTAGACATTAGTACTTTCACTGTGTCCATCAAAATCACTTGCCAACGCAAGATTGGGTCTATATCATGTATTCCCAATGGGGACAATATTGTGCCCAGGAGAACACAAATTGTTGGTAGTGTGAGATAAAAAAATCTGAGGCATCACAATAGCATATGGCCTTCCAAAACTCAATCCTACCTGACAACTCTTATCCCTTAGTATTTCATTTCTCCCATTAGGATAAATTTAAATTTAATTTAGTTTTTTCCCTTGGTCAGGGAAGGGTGAAATGATAAGAACAATAACAACAACAACAAAGCTCAAATATGTGTAGAAATTTTTCAATTTGGGAAAGCAGGCAGTTGACAGTATCTTCATGCAAGATATGTGCTAACAAATTCTAACTTCAAAATTTAAGAAAGAGCTTGAACTTCTGTAATTTCAAATATATCTTATTGTGGAGCTCAAACTATATGAGGATGATTTGTTTTTCTTTGGTATTTTTTCTTTTTCTTTTAAAGATCAATTATTGCATTTTTCTTTTTACCTCATCTGAATTTTCAATGAGCCATAAGTCATCTTCAAAGTTAAATCCTAAGCTTTTGCCTGCATTTTGCCATGATTTTTTCAATTGTCAGCTCAAAAATATTTCATGGCTTCCATCTCCAGGTAGAAAACAATCCATTGGCCATCATACCAAGACCCTCCAAGATTTAGTACAAACCTCTCTTTGAAGTTATTTTCCTCAACTCTTCTCTATAAACAGCACTCCAACAAATAAACCCCTCAGTTCTGTGCTTTACCCACGCTGCTTCTTCACCAAGACTATTTTTTCCCTTTCTCCCTACCAACTCCATGCCCAGCTGTCCTTCAGTGTCCCAAATGTCCCTGTGTTCACAAGGATTGTTTTCCAGCTCTTTTGAGATGTAAGTGACACATAACACTGTGTAATTTTAAGGTGGACAACTGGAAATGATCTTTCCGCTCCTTTAAACTCATGCCACTTGGCATCTGAACAACTCTTATATAAGACACTCAACCATTTCCCTTACATAGCATGATTTTAGGTATATATTTTGTCTCCTACTCCAACCTAAAAGCTCTTGGAAGGCAGAATTGTGATCTGATTTCTAGGCACTAGAAAGTAGAGCTAGAAACCATGTTAAAATAAATCTCCACATATGTAATGTCACAATCTGTTGCTTAAAATGTTTCCCCTGAAAGTTTCAATGGCCTGAGAAAAATGGATTTGTTAATGAGTCTGTTGCGGGCAGGGGAAGAGCAAAATGGGCTTTGCTATTTTTGTAGAGTGTTAGTAATTCTGTTCCTTTAAAGAAAATCCCAGGGAACTATTTAGAGCACAGCAGATCCTTTCCAGAAGAGACGCTGAAGGAAAACAGGAGCATGGCCCTTACAAAGCCAACGCTGTCTTCGTGTGCGCCCGATTTCATGCCAACGTCATTTGATTCGTTTCGAACCCTTCATCTGAACCCCAGATTTCAGGGTTGGGAATCAGAACCAAGTGGAACATGAAACGTAAAACAAGATCCAGCCAAACACAGTGAGGTCTCTCTGGCTTCAAGTCAAAACTTGGCCGAACCACAAAGCTTCACCTGGTTTTAAGTAAAAACCACACTGAACCACCATTTTTTTTTTCATGGTTTCGGTTTGAAAATGGGGTTTCATGCAAAGCTTGCCCTAGTTTCAGAAGAGTTCCTTGGCAGAGCACGGGCAAGTCTTTAGCTAATGTGGACTCTGCCTCATCAGCACCCCAAGTCAGCCAGCATGGAGGTGATTATTTCTTGGTCTGTCCTCAGAAGGTCCATGCTTTGAGTAATCTTATGAATGTGATCATTAAGATGACTAAAAACTATCAGTCATATTAATAAAAAATATGATCAGTCCATCTTTTTGTGTTTACCTTTTGCAAAAACAGAGAAGAAAATTTTTAGAAGGAGTAAGGTTTTAAAAAAAGCTGGGATGGTTTTTTAAAAACAAAACAAAACAAAACAAAACCATGGCCTAAAGCACTATCTGTGTGAAGAAAAGATTTCAAGCAATGTTTAGAATAGTCTGGGCCAATATTTTATAGTCATTGGAAAATCTGAGATAACAAATAAAGGCACAGTGGCCTACATGAGCCCATGGAATGAAACCTCTCCATTTCCCCCTACTTAAAAGGAGATTAAAATCCTACTTAGAAGCTAAGAGTGTCAGATGAGCCATTTGTCCTGGGTGGTAATGGCATTTGGAAACAAGAGTATAAAATAAAGAAACTCCAAGCTGAGTTTTCTTGACATTAAGGAAAGCCACTGTTGCTTTTTGTTTGTTGTTTATTGGCTTGTTTTTTTTGTTAAACTAAACTAATACTTGGGATTTATATAAGAGGATTATAATAATGAACACATAGAAGAGTAGGTTGTATCTGCAATAAAACATTTATTACATCAGTAAATATAAATTTTAAAAACTTAACAATAAGAGAAAATAAGTGTTTTGCTAAAAATAGCTTATATCTGTGTAATACTATAAAATTAACACACTAAAGAGTCCCATGCATGACCACATTGGATTTCCATAAAGCACTCTCAAGAGATTATCAGCACAGGTCTTGGGAGAGATGACATGACTTGCCCAATTCAGGTCTAGAAGCCAGTAACCTGCACAGATTTGACTTCCCTTCAATTGTCTTCATCCACAGATAAAAATATATCCTTTGCATGATTATTATACACCGAAGGAGACAAGCAAATGCAGCCACCATTGCAATATAATGTCACAGGAGCTAGGGTGGGAATATCTTTTAAGGAATTAAGGACCAGGAATGAAAGCTTCCCACATCTGCATCCTCCCTTTGTACATGACCGAATGCAAGACTGAACACCAGTAGAGTCTCTAGGAGATAAACCTGAGGGGCAAGAGACATAATGTAGTGCCATCCCATGAGCTAGGGAATCCATCCAGGTGATGGGCTCAGTTTGGGATATATTATTTTTGGAGTCTCATGAAACATACAAGCAGAGCTCCCAAGGTCCTCCAGAAATTTTGATCTGGATGTGCAGGGGGAAAGTTCTGGGCTGGAGACATAGATTTGGGAGTCACTAACGTGAGAGTATTAGGTTGGTGACATCAACCACAACAAGATGCTGAAGGAGAAAAGGGTCAAAGGGCACATCAAGATCTTTGACCTGAGGATTCTGTGCACAAAACTAGATACCACAAAGGCCTGATAAGGAAGCAGGCCTAGCAAATGATGACTGCAGGGAAGGCCATGCACCACCAACTAATCTTCATCCTCTTGCAGAACTAATCAATGAAAAATCCCAAAGCACTTCTTCCTTTAAGTAGAAAGTCTTACCTCACTTGCCCATTACAGGATAGTCTCTAGTAATTAAACCTAATATATAAACATCTCATTGACACAAAAGATCAATCAGGGATGATCAACTATTTTATAATAGGATTCACAATAGAATTCTATCAACTATCAAATGTCTTTAGTGATAGAAACTAACATATACTTAATTTCACCAATCACCAAGCAAAAATTTCATTTACTCACACTTTGGGGCTACAACGGTCTGCTTTTGGTTATTTTCTTTGTTTGTATTTTAGGCCAATGCATACTAAAATTTCTTTAGTTAGGTAATAAGCAAAAGAACAAGTGGGCAGCAGGTATAATCAATTTTTACTCCCAAAGGTTCTTTGGTGCAGAGCCTAGTGAAAACTTCTATTTGTTTAACTACCATGGAATTAGGGGTTTTGCTGGAGAATATTGATATGGAGGCAGAAACCAAAGAGACATTTTCTTAGATGAAAAGTATTAATTTCAGGCCCCAAGGGTCACTGTTGGGCTCTCTAGTTTAATATTTTATGAATCACTTGGAAATTGGATCAGTGAGCAACAAAATTTCTAGTTTTTCTAGTGAACATGAGCTTACCCAGGTGCCGTATAAAAGGAATAAACCAGATAGAGGTCTGAGTAGTGGATGTAAAAATGCTACATAAACTTAAGTGTTGGTCTATTACTGGGTTTAGGCAAAATTCTTCTAAACTATATTTAGAAAATTATGGTCTCTAAGTGATCCGTTATAACCCTACACAGGGTCGTTAGAACCATCCCAGGGATTGTTCTTACTGTGGAGACATCAGTGCAATGTACAGGCCACAGAAATCTTTCCTACGGACCTGGTGAACCACACAATATGTTGTTGGGCTTGTTCTGTGAAATATGTGGTGCTTGAGGTTTGATTGTTGCAATTCGTGGGCCTCATAGAGGAATCATTTCTCCCTCTACTGAACTGCTGGAGTCTACCTCACTATCTAGCATCCCTCCGCTGACCCAAGTGCTTCCTACCTTCTGATATGGTTATGCATGTAGCTCCTTCTTCATCTCAGTGAAGGCAAGGTATGCAAAGACCTGTTCATAGTAGGTACACCATACATAACGGATGTTGGAAGGATGGATGGATAGGTGGGTGGGTAGATAGGTGGGTAGATTTATAAGTGAATGGATAAATAGATAAATAATGGATGATGAATGATGGATGGATGCGTTAATGGATGGATGATGGATGGGTGGATGATAGATAAATGGTAGGTGGAAGGAAGTATAATGAAAACTTTAAATGTGCCTGGAAAGTGATTAAAGCAATCAAAGCAATAGGTATTGTCTTAAGGTAAAAGAATGATCATTCTTTAAACTGTAATGATTACCAGGAAAGAATAAAATTAACGAAGTTCAAAATGTTTAGCTTTTTCTGGATGCCCCTTATTGATCTATTATCTAGAAATCAATTAAAAGAAATTAAGAGACTTTAAGTTCCATGCCACATCTTTTAAGGTCAGAGTCTCTATCGGAACCTACTATGTGTTCCCTAAAATTTTCTTCGATGGAAGAAATTGACCCAACATTGGACTTCTTCACAGTTCTTGGGCGTTAGCAAGTCAATTGAAACTGTGGGTAACACAGTGTAGTTTATATGAGCACAGGGCTTTTCACATGCTCTCCAACCTCTCCTAACCTCAGTTTCCTCACGCGTATAGGATTATGAAGATCGAACGGGTTAAAATATGTAAAATACGTAAAACCCTGAGACATTTTTTTTTTTTTTGCTTTTTATTTTGAAATGACGTGAACATACAGGCAAGTTGCAAGAGTAATACAAGGAATTTCTGTGTACTCTTCACCCAGATTGACCAGTTGTTCACATCTTGCTACATGGCTTCATGTTTGTCATCAGCGTTTTGTGAGTCTCTAAAAGTCTGTAAAATGGGCACAACGATGGGTGCCTAACTCAGAGGGCCATCGTGAGGATATGATGGGTTCGCAGGTGTCAAAAATAAGACACGTAAATGAGCAGCTGCAGCAGCACTGTGACAGGACCCCTGACCAACTAGGGAGCCCAGTCCAGGGTCCCAGGAGGGAGCGAGCCTGTCCTCACAGGGCGAAGGGAGGCAGGAGCCGGCAAGGCCAGCAGCAGGGGTGAGCTCTGAGGTTTGTGCTTAAACGCCCAGCCAGCCAGCATCAGAACAAAACCGTGACGTCCCCGTTCCACCACCTTGTCTTCTCCCAGGAGAAAGGCTGACTTTGAAAAATCTCTAAAGAATATGAACTGCTTTAATTTGCGAAAGTGAGCGTTGCTGCGCCCGGCCTAATGCCACTGTCATTTCATAGAGTAGAGGTCATCCATGGTGCTACCACAACCTGGTACGTGAAGAGCCAAGCATCTTTCTGTTCCCCCCAACTCCTCGCAAAGCCCCAACCCCGGGGTGGACGTCACGCTCTCCCAGGGCTCATCACCGTTCCCGGAACCAGAGAAGTGACCTTTCCCCAAGCTGCACAAAGCCAAAGCCTCATCCGAGGGCATGAAAAGCGCCCAAGTCCCGTACGTGGCCCGCAGAAACGCTCCGCACCTAACGGAGTGTGTTCTTCAAGCGAGTTTCTCGGGAGGCGAACCACGCCGGCTGGAGGCGAGCATCTGCCGTCCAGGCCTCTGCGTCCGCGGAGAACTTGCACGGCCGCGGCAGGCAACGTCAAAATACCCGAGCAGACATGATCCATACCTTGTAAAAGGTTCTGTAGCACACCCCCAAAAGATGATCGGTTTCGCCAAGTAAGCGTGACACGAGGCTTTTGTCCTTCCTTCAGTTCTCATTCTACTTTTGACTTATTCGTGGAAAGTTCTAATTAGATCGTGCTTTGCCTTTTTTTTTTTTAACTGATAAAGCGCCGTAAATCCTGGACTCCATCCATGAGTGCAGTCACTTATGAATTCTGCTATTTTTTTTTGCACATTGCACCATATGCAGGCCGGGCGGAGGGGCTGGTTCCGTATTCCTGGCATGCAGGAGAGTCGCTGAGAGATATCATATGGTCTCCTGGCAGGAGTACAAAGTGCCTCGTGCTGTTTGATCTACTGTCTTAAACTTAAATGCAAAATCTGATAATTGGGTCAGGCAGGAGAAGAAACTGAGCCGTAAAGTTCTTTTCATTTCCTTCTGCTCTTTCTCCACGTTTCATCTTCTCTTCCTTTCTTGCCCTCTCTCCCATCTCTCTCTCTCCTTCTTTTAAAATAGATTTGAAGAGGAGGTGGGCTTACATCTGGGAAACCTGTCAGAAGGTCTCCGGTCGCCTCTGTCAGCAACTTGTTCGATGTACATTAGATTTTTGCTCCATTACAACGGGATTGGATAACCATCTTGAGCTTAGCCAAAGCCAAAATCGTGGCTGGGTTCACTTGTTTAGAAATATCGCTGACTTCCCAGACGTGGATTTGTTTAATGGAAAAGGAATTCATCGTAGCCTCTCTGGTTTCGGGCGTTAGGCAGACAGAGGCTTGTACTTCAAAGGGCACAAGAGATAAATGAAAACTGAACCTCATCTTCAGATGGGATGCTGCTCTGTGAGGAATCTGACGTAGGCCTCTCTGCCCGGTGGTTTCTAAACGGGGAGAGAGAACTTTTCGTTCTTGATGTCACCACTCCAGGACTTATTGCAGAATGGCCCCACATGGTTACCAAATTGTTTTCGCGAGATGGGAACCCAGATATGGCTTCTGAATAGACGTGAATTGAGCCCTCGCTATGGAGGGCACGAAGTTCAGAAATGACAAAGCTTTCTGTCAACACCACTTTTTCAAAGCACAAAGAGCAGTTACTCACCCCCAGGTGAGTCACCAAAGTTTTCCATGGGTCAGGCCACCCGCTCATGGTGATAAACGCTTCATGGATGCCCTACAGCAGAGGGAGAATGTTCTAGAAACTCCTTCCTGAAAAAACATCTGGAGTTGGGGGCTGGGGCAACTAGAAGCGAGTCACACTGCAACCCTCCTCATCTGCACCCCCATACCAGTGTTGTCAACTAGACTCAGAATTAAAAAAAGAAAAAACACATTTTGGGATACCTTAATCTTGAATTGAAAAAATAAGTCACAGGGAGGCCACCTGAAGAGAGAATAGGATGGAGAAGGGATTTTTGTCTCTGTGAGGACGTGGAGGATAAGTCTTAGCAATGGAAGAGCCACCTCTTTCCACTGGGGCCTCTCCACCGATGGCTCTGCGAGTCACTGCTCTCTGAGCATCCTGTTCCAAATTCGGACTCTTTAGAGGGCCATGCCAAAGGTTCTGCTTCACTAGGACCAGAATTTCTAAAGTTTCCCAGCAACCCTTGTGATTTTTCCCATACCTCCTGGCAGGCCTTAGGGGTCCCTGCTGAGCCATGCGATGCTTTGTCAGGAGATTCACCAGGCGAAAGCAACAAGCCAGCCCCAGAGCCCTGCAGAGGGCTTGGGACCAGCCCTCTTATTCAGACACAGGCAGGTAAACCGAGTCACTGCTGTAATAGGTCTCAACGACCCCACAGCCTGCCTCCTGAGGACACTCTGGCCCCCGAGAAGGTTGCAGACAGTCGGATCTAGAGTGTAGGGCCGGAAGGGGAATTCAACAGCCCAGAGATACCTATCAATACGTTTCCCGGACTCACAGGTGCTAAGGAAGACAGCATGGGGGCAGGGATGACATCTAGGGATTCTCTACTGCACTCGGCCCTAGCATCTACTCTTAGGAGGCATCAAAGTGGATTTGGACAGACTTGACATGGAAAAGAGACTGCTTTTCTGAAACAGGCGATTATGTAACACAGGGGTTTGCAACTCTCTCTGATGGAGGTTCCCTTGAAACAATTGCCCGCAGCCCCAAGAGAGGGCAGCTCGAGTTTGTCAGTTTTCAAATTGCAGCCCTTCGATCAAATATTTAGGGGCCTGCTGGGGGTCTCAGAGGATCCCTGTGCTAGCGCCAGTTAGTCACCCAAGCTGTTACAGTCATATCATGCCTCGTCATTTAATTTTGTGTCACTGCGTATCACTTCTCGCCATGAAATTAGACCTTTTCGACGCAATACCGAAAATGACTCTTGCACACCTTATGCGGGCCTACAAAAGGGCTGATGTGGGACAACACTGGGTCTCGGTCTTCAGGGGCTTTTGGGTGGAGTTCAGCCTCCCCCACTGACGCTGACACATTTGTTAGAGTGACTGATGGGTTGCCTTGCTCATAGTCTAGGGGCTGATGAGGGGATCCCCCAATTTTCCCTTCAGGCCAAACCAAAGATCAATGGTATGACAAAATACTATTTTAGAAAACATATCGTGAATTTGTTTTAATTCCATCTCTAAGATTTTTTTTCCCCATTCCTGGAGAAATTAGATAATTGAATACTTTTTTTTAATGCACCCTAACACTCAGGCTCCTGTCTTGTTATTTTTTTCACCTTATTCAGCACGTTTTAGTGATGAGAATGATTCACCGTAATTGTAGTTTCCTTGTTTGCAGCCTCTATCACCAAAAAAAAAAAAAAGTGAAAATCGAAAACTTAGAGAAAATTAATTTAGAAACATTACCATAATTCTTATATGGCAATTTAGCAGGAAAAGCAAAAAGAAATAGAATGGAAAATAACATTAATTTCTATTTGAAGCCAACCTATAATTGGATCAATTATCTGATCCTTGGGGAGAAGTAGGTTGTCACCAATTAGGGGAGTGAAGCCCTCTGTGGACATACAGGAGAAGGGGAAATGCATGAGACACCGCATACTAAGACCCGGCTGGGAGTGGGAGTCCCCAGGAATTCCTTTGGATGGCAGACTGGTTGGACCAAGGCCTCTACTTCTCCACTTATTGGCATGTGGCTTCCTGCAAGTTGCTTGACCCTTTCAAGCTTGATTTCTGCATCTGCTCACTGGGAATAATAATAAAAGTACCCACTTCACAAAGTTGTAAGAATAAAATACACTGATCTGTACAGCGCACTTAAAATGGTACCCAGGACATGGCAAACCCTTTAGAAGTGATAGCTTATTATTAATAATATTATTTCTTTCTATTGTTATTTATAATCCATGATGCTAGAGTAAAAGGACCACATTTGGGCTTAGAAGATGCAAATCCAAGTTCAAGCTCCCCTACTTTCTCGTTGTGTCATCTTGGGTTAATTAATCTCTCTAACTAAGCCTGTTTCTTTATCTGTGGCATTGAGCTCTGTCTAATTTGCAAAAAAAGTGTGTATGTAGCTGAAATTGAGTGAGAATGGGAAATTACTCTGAAACTGAACACGAGACCTCAGAACTTGCCTTAATCTAAAGGATGTAAGAATTACAGTGGAGGGGACCGTTCCAGCGTGGCGCCCCGGGACGTGGTCAGCCAAGGGGAGATGCTCACTTTCTATAAAGCTTTCCTGAACTGTTATGCACAGGATACACAGTGTCCCCAGGTGTGACCTCTGGGGCCAGGTCAGAGAGTGGCGAGGAGCAAGGTAGACGCTTGCTCCGGAAGTGTCATAGATCCAGGGAGGAGGCCCAGACCCACGACCCCCGCCCCCCACCCCCGGCCCCAGTGCGCATGTGCGTCTTCCGTGCCTCTCATTTTTGCACGAAGAACCCTGGAACTGGTGACTGTGACCACCAAGAATTCTAGGGCAGAAATGTGGCTCCACAGAAAGTAAACAAGGACGCGCAGTTCTTTATACAAATATTCTGAGAGAGCACTCCGACTTCCTCCCTCCCTATGGGTGGGGGCAGGGGCGCTTTTTCCTTCTCCTCTTAATACAAATTTCTTTTCCTCTGGCTCTTTCCTCTGAATGCCTTGTTTCCTTGAAAGAGGTGCCTAGGTAAACAAACAAACAAACAAACAAAGTATCTGGCCCTACGCGGTGGGAAAAGGGACTAAACCAAAGGCAGCGAGACCATCAGAAGCACATTAAAATCTTCCAGATGATTCTTATTTTCGTTCCCTGACTGATCTGTTACAGCTTTCTGAAAGTTTGGAGATGAAGTGTGGAATATGGATGAACCCTGGAATATAGCCTCAGATCTGTGTGCGGATACCTCGTGCATGAGGGAATGTGTGTGCATGTGTGAGCACACGAGTGTGTGTGCATGTGTGAGCACATGTGAAGGAGTGTGTGTGTGTGTGCATGAATATGTGTGTGTGTGTGGGCACTGCATGTGCAAAGAAATGTGTGTATGTGTGTGCAAGGGTGGACAAGCATATAGGTAAAGTGAATGTGCACATGCGTGTGAGTGTGTGTGCACGTGCTCACAGCACTCTGGGCGTCGGTGCTGTTCTATCCACCCATCAGACCCTTAGAGGAAGTGACTTTAAACACTTCGCACTCAATTCATTGATGAGAAGGAACCTGGGCCTGGAGAGGGACATAATTCACCTCATCACAAACCCGATTTGTGGCAGATGCCAGGTCAGAAAGCAGAAAGCCTCCCCCACTTCCCTTTCCACCATGCTGCTTTTCCTTTCTCTAGTTTGACCTCTGAGACACCGCCACTCACAGGGGGTGGTTTCTCACCTCCTCCCCCTACCTCAACGGTTTCTTCAACCCTTGCTACAGGGGACATGCAGCTGGGTCAGAGAGGTGTCTGTAATCCTAGGTTCGTACTGAAATGTCCCGTATGCCATAAAGCACGTGACCTTGCCACATAGGTCTTCAGTTCTTGGGGAAGCTGGCTTCCAGGTGCTCATGCTGGAACCACTGCTTCCGGGTCAACTGACTGAGGTCACCGGTTCTTCCGTGTGTCCTTCGGTGCTCAGTATGATCCTCTAGACGTACCAGACCCTCTCCAGCCGGCTCCGTGAGTACAGGGGCACGACCTGGGACGAATAAGTGGCAGTCTCGGGCCTCCATCTGCACAATCAATCTCCATTTATTTGAAATGGAGAAAAGCAGCCTTCTAGAATATTCAGAGACTGAGAGTGTCACTCGGGAGCTCAAGCTCAGTGCTCATTGTGGAGGTGGGTCAGGCCCAGCGACTCCCCCAGAAGCATCCCTTATTGAGGAGCCTGCCCCTCGAGTCAGCCGTGGGCTCTGCGTCTCCCTGTTCTGTCGCTGGGGACAGAAACAGCTGTGTGAAACGGTGTTCCATGGATCCACATCCTGTCTGGCCTTCAGCTCTGCCTCACTGTCACACTTCTTAGGGGTGGTCTGGAGATTGAACGGCACATTCATCAGATAGGACAAAAACCAAAGGCCATCTCTAGTTGTCAAAGTCTCCCCGTTTCCCTTCCACCTCTCCTTATGGCCAATGGGCCGGACTGGCATCTTAGCAAATGGAATAATGGATTTTAACAGTGCTAAGGGCCTAAGAGACCATCTGAGTGTTACCAGCTCGGGTATTTAAGGGCATTAAGGCTCAGTGAAATAGCCCGCAGGTGGCCAGGCTGGGATGAGAGACCACACTCTTCTCTGGCATCTCTGCTCTTCTCCAGCAGCTCCCTGGGGCTTACCTCCAGCACTTTGACAGGCCGCTGCTGTCCTGGGACACCATGGTCACTCAGTGCCAGGGTGCTGGGGAGAGTGTGTCTCCAATGCAGGTGCTCAGTGAGCATTCCATCCTTGCTGCCTACTGGGCCCAGTGCCCACGGCTACACACCATTGCGACACGGCCCTGCCTTCAGAGGGACCACAGCCTCACCTGCAAACATCACATGCTCTGCAACCGAGGCCCTCAGCCTTGATTGCACTTTAGAATCGCCTGGGGAGCTTTGCAAAAAATATTGAGAGCAAAGTGCTGGTGTCGACATGACTGTTTGAGTCCTCTCTTCTTTTCTTGCCGTGGGCTCTGTTAGGGGACAACAGAGCAGGCGCGTGTTTTGACTGGCAAAGTACAAGAATCCATATGCAAATGTTTCCCCACAGTGAGACTCTCAGAGGTCGTGAGGAAACTGACAGCTGTCAGGCAGGAAAGTGAAAACTGTGGGTCAGTTTCTCATTCGCTTCTCAGAAGAAACGCCATGTCCACCACGGCATTAATCACACTTTGCACAATGGTTGTGGTGAGGAGGTGTGCATCTGTGGCTGAGGAAGTGGAAAGTTGCATGGTGCGTAAACCTGGATTTGGGCCATGTGGTCAAAATCCTTTGGCTTCGTTGTTTGAACCCAAGCATCGCCTCAAAGTGCCAGAGTGAAGTGGAAAAGAAATGTACACACAGCAACAGCATCAACAGTTTAGAGATCTCAACTATTAGTCGTTAAAGAAATAGAGAAAAACCTACTTGATTATTGCGAATTTCTATAAGTCATATCTTTACTGGCTAAGAGCATCAAAAGGGAAGACTTAACAGGGGCGTTAAAAGCAAAGAAAAAAATTTCTTTTGCTCAAACAGAACATTGCATTTTGAGTCTTATATAAGCAAGCTTTTAAGTGGCAGAGGGGACTCAGACCTTTGCCTTTGGCAAAACACAGTCTCTTCTTTCTAAATGTTTTAAAATGTTTAGTGGAAGCAAAAAGTGCAATGAACTTCTCAGACATCAAAAAACTATAAATTAATAAAACACATAAATAGAACTTCCATGAAACTGAACAAGAACTTTGAAACACAGAAGAATGCATGTTTAGAGAAGTACAGAAACATAATTACCGAGAAAAGAGCTAATCCTTCAACATTAAGTATGCCCCCACCCCACACACATTTCTCATGGAAGGTTTATTTGGAAAAATATATACTGTCTGTGCATCATGGCCAAAATTGTTGCTCACTCTAGGAACTGTGAGAACATGCTGACCTGGTGTCACACATTGTAAGTAAAACATAGGAGCTGCCACCGCTTGCCTTGAAATCACTCATCTCTGTCTGGCTAATACAGTTGTCAGGAAAGTTCTAGAGTCAGGGTTTCAGGATTGATGAATTTCAAAGTTGGGTATGGACATTTTACCTACTCTTTTCTTCATATATCAGAATTTATCATTCTCTAGGGTGACTAGTCAAAACGTTTAGGAAACAGATAAGTGTCCTTGTTTCTTAAAATGATTAGGTTTGATTAAAATTTTGTCACTAACAAATGACTTCTTATGGCTGCCATGGCTTATTATGCTGCAAGAGTATTTTTTCTTTGTAGTTGTCTGCTAATCTAGAAGGGAGTTAGTCAATGAGATGATTCCTGAATCAGAGAAGACCTTTATAGGACAGCTCTCTATCTGTTTCTCATCTTCCCATCATCCCTCCCCTTTGTCCATACATTACTCAGAACCACTTCTCCAACCATCTACAATGTGTTCACAGACACATGTGCCTATCTGGTCATGGTGAACAGCTTAAAATTATAATCAGTCAATGAAACATGAACTCTCCCATAGAACTCAGCCAACTTACTGGGTAATGGCCAAACACCAAAGGGCCCTCCATTGCTTCTCAAAGCTAGGAAGATCTTAGCATGTCTTTGACTTTGACCTTTGATTGACACCATCCATGTGAGCCTCAGTTTAGTGGTTCAGATAATACTAGCTAATGTGAAAAAGAGACTCACAAATCTAAGTAGTTTTTCACAATTAAGTCCAAAATAGTTGTTCCTGACCAGATTTGGTGACCCAGGTTCCTTCCACTTTGTGGCTCTGCCTTTTTCCATAAGTTGAATATTGGCTCAGACATCCTGCCCAGCACCCTTCGAGTGAAGCCACGTAGTCAACTGTGTACACTACATATGCCACTACCCAAACACACCATCCTCCTGACGACTCCAGATGACCCACAAAAAGTGAAAGATTTCTGACATGAGAAAGCCCGTGATTGTAAACACTATCAAATGGCCACTGGAGGCATGCGTTGTTCCAGGAGCCATGTGAGAGCTCAGTAGCTCTTCCAGAATGTGCGACCATCTAAAAGACCCACAAGTCTTCAGTCCATCTCACTATCAACCCCAGATAATAGAAAATGGGTGAGGGAAAAACCCAGGCCAAACCCAATGGGGTATTCCTTTCATAGTACCCATAGGTGCCATGTTCCAGACATACTTTCTTTCAGGGAGTAGGGGGTTCACACACACACTCACCCAGAATCCCACGGGTGCTTAAAGTGGCAGGTCTCTAAGGGAGCCCTTCCCCCATCATTGCTACTTTAGCTCAGGAAGCCCTGACTTTCCTAAGACAAGCGAGGGCCTGGCTTGCTGTCCCAAACGTTTATATTCCCTTCTCATTCATCCCTAATGTCCCAGGGAGTTGTATGAGTTTTTATAATTGATAATTATCTTGCTTAGTGCCCCATATTGCTTTTCATCTTCAAAGCAGTCAACAGATATTAGCAGACACTTGTAACACCTGCATTGGCCAGGGTCAGCATTTTTCTCCCTGTTTGGCACCCGGATGTTGGGAGGCAACCTGGGCCAGAGGTCAGGGTGAAAATAATGTACAAGCTCTGATGTGCGGTAGCCAGCTTCTTTCAGGTGCCACCTTTCCCTACCATCTTTTTAGAGAATACCATCCTTTCAAACAAGGACAATTTGGGGACCTGACTGGTGGCACGCACCGTACTCTGTAACCTGCTATCCTGCCACATGGAAGGCATTAATTTATTTTTCAGCTCATTTTTCACAGTATGTCTGGTGGGCAAATTCAAAGCTGAGGGAAAATAGCAAGTTTACCTCACACGTGGAAGTCACTTTGTTAGTTTTGAGGGCTGAAATACGCAGTAGAGTAATACACCCTGCATATTACTGTGTGGATGGGAGAGAATAAGGAAGGAATATGGAAGAGTGAGGTTCTAAATGTTAGCAGCTCAGATCCACCTTGATCGGTTGTCCAGGACCTTGGAACCACAGCTGGTGAGAGATGTGGTCAACCATCCTGGTGTGAGAACACGCAAACTCAGAAAGTTGTGTCTAGCGAGTATCAGAAAAACAACACTCATTGTCAGCAGTTTGGTGACAAACAGGACTGGCAAAGAACTTATTATTATTCTGTGGACAAAATGGCCCAGAAACTGTACTTTTGCTTAGCAGCTGTATCTTTATGAAAGTGTAGACATACACTTTAGGGAACTCAAGAGCTTGAGGTGACATAATGACAACTTCAATAAACATGACGATTTTTCTGTCCAATAGTATTATTGTGGGCATTCGTAATCACCCCGCCCCACAACCCGAGTTGATCTGTCAAATGAGAAACCTCTTTGTCTTTGTATTTTCAGAGAAGTAGTGCCAGTGGAAATCATCCTGACTAGAAAACGTCCCTCTCTGCTTGCATAGTAGGACAGCATGTAGTAAATGTCCTTGCAGTGAAGGCAAGGAGCAAAACTGCCTGTCTTTAGTCATTGGCATATGTCTCATCCCAGCCCTGTAGTTGCTCATTCCATGGCTGAATACTGTGTCCAAACCCACACCCCACCTGACCTTCCAAAACACAAACAAACAAACAAACAAACAAACAAACAAACAAACACCTCTTCTGCTTAATTTCACTTTGGAAATGCAGAGTTTATTACAAATGTACCGTTTGGTTTTAACTATTAGTCGACTTTATTTTTATACTTTTGCTTGCATATGTATGAGGGGAAAATATGTTATTCGATCTAAAACAAAAATTGAGCCAAACTCTTTTTGACAGTTAACCTGGTTGGAGCACAGTTGACTTCTTGCTTATTCCGGAAAAGCAAGCAAATGTTCCCAGTAGCTCCTTAATGCAATTACTTGATTAGAGAAAGGCATTTCATTTCCTAACCACTACAGGAATAAGCAATATAGCTGTCAATAATTTTTCAACAGAGCTTCAGGCATGGTGGTCACCATCCAACCACATTTTTATATGCTCATTAACGCATTTCCATCAATGCTTAAAAATGCACCTTCGTAAAGCCTGGGGGTCTTTGGGGATTTGGCTGATAGGAGAGTGACCTTCTCCTTCATCTGTTTCCTGGTTGTTATTTTGTTGCTGAATGTGCACCACATCAGAGCGATTTGCCTCAACCCTCCATTTAAGTCAAATCAGGTTACACTCAGTATGCCTGCCCTCCCAGCTCCCATCGAGGCCAGAGAGATAAGCCTGAGAAAGAGCAAAATCTTCCCCCCTTTTACCCTTCATGTCCTTGCCCAGCTTTTCCAAGTAAATTCAAGTTTTATACCATATTGCTCTCTAAAGATAAAAATAATCAATCCCATTTATTGAGCACTTACCATATATCATGCTACGCATTTGTTCACATTATCGCATCTAATCCTCACAATCTCTGAGAAGAGCCATTCTCACACTTTAGTAAGTGTAAAAATCACCTAGAGAGTGTAATTAAAACACAGATGTCATAAGTTTCCTCCACTCCACGAATAATTTGGGTTTGGCAGGTCTGGATGGGCAGTCCGTGATTCACGATTTAACAGTAATGGAGGTATATTTCTGACACAGGTAGTCTATGAGACTGTGTGTTGCAAAATGCTGCCCTAGGAAATGTACACAATGATTATTTCCACTTTATAAATAAAAATATAGGGCTGGAAGAGGGTAGGAAACTTGCCCATGCTTACCCAGAAATCAAGCCAGCTCATTTTATGCCAGAACCAAATCCCACACCCCTAACTAAAGGTACACTAATTCTCACCTATTTTTACAAGGACTGATACTGATTTTTCCACCAAGAGGCAATGTCAGAGTCAGAGTAATTGAAGCTAACTGGCTTAAAAACAATTCCCAAGCTCCAGGGTCATCATCCAACCAAGGGTTACTTCTCTGTCTTGCAAAGACCGTGCTCCAAGGGCATCTGCTCTGCAAGGATCTCCTCCAGGCAGTGACTCAGGGCCCCAGGCTGCTTGCACCATGTAGCTGTTCTATCTGGAATATAAGACCTGATGTCACCACGGTGGGGGAGAGAGAGAACTGGATGACCATGTAGGATCCTGTTGTGTCCCAATCTGGAAGGGGTTGGATCATTTCTACCTACATTGCATTGGCCGAGATTCAGCCAGTTGTCCTCAGTCTGACTGTGAGGGGGGCTGAGGAAAGGGTGAGATCACGGGGACATTTAGTAAACCCCCAAGTGAGAGATCCAGGAATTGCCATCAGCTCCTAAAGTTCCTCAGGTTTCGTTAGCCACTAGGATGGAAACCTTGTTTCTTCACTCTTCTGTGTTTTGCTCCTTTGTCTCCTGTCTCTCAGACTCACCCCAGTTTCTTTCAATGAAACCGTCAGCAAATCACCCCACCACAGGTAGTAAGGTATAAAAAGCATCTGCCTTAGTTAGCTTGAGTTGCCATAACAAAATACTACTGGGAGATGGGTGGTGGTACTTAAAGAGTAGACACCAAGATGAAGATGCTCGTATGCTTGTCTGGTTAGAATCCTTTTCCTGGTTTGCAGATAGCTGCCTTCTCATAAAGGCACTAATCCCATCATAAGGATCCCACCCTCCTGAACTCATGTAAACGTAATTACCTCCCAGATGCCACACCTCTTAATACTTTCACATCAGAGGTCAGGATTTCGACATATGAATAATTTGGGGGAGACACAAACATTCAGTCCATAACAACATACGAGAAGGAATCCTATAAAAATGACATTTTCCCTCAGTCAAATATAACTCTTTAACTCAAACCTAAAAATGTTAATTGAATCGTAGGAAAGCCACCTCTACTCAGTTATAGCCAAATATATAAAGGAGAACTACTTTCTATAGCTTTTCATATTGCCTCTTAAGTGATATGTTTGAAGAAAGAAACTTGAATGAGCCAATAGGCAATTTCCCAAATGACACTCAAGAATTTGCTATTTTGTTTAGATTTAAATCCATAAGAACAACATTCATAACTAATGGTTAATGCTTGGATAAAAACTTAAAAAATTATTTCTCAACTATCAATGCCATTTTTTTGCAAGAAAGAGAAAGAAAGAGAGAGAGAGAGAGAGAGAAAGAGAGAGAGAGAGAGAGAGAGAGAGAGAGAGAGAGAAAGAAAGAAAGAAAGAAAGAAAGAAAGAAAGAAAGAAAGAAAGAAAGAAAGAAAGAAAGAAAGAAAGAAAGAAAGAAAGAAAGAAAGAAAGAAAGAAAGGAAAAAAAAAGAAATTCACAATTACTTAAACTTGACTTCTTGGTCTCCATGCTTTTGCGTACTGATTCTTTTCTTCTATTTCTTATCCCCCTCCATCCAAAGGGCCAGAAGCCTTTCTTGAGACCCTACTCTTAGTAGAATTAATCTCTTCTTTTCTCTGAGATGTTTTCCCATTAAGTTTATGTTGCCATAGATCAAATCATAGTTTAGACCCATACTCTAGTGAGCAGTGGATTTGTCTTTCCTAGAAACCAATAAATATATTTCATTCAGTTCTCCTGTATTCCACCAGTTAGAAATTGCATTCAGAGACCAGAAGTACTGCTTAAACAAAATAAAACTTTATTTCTTTCACCTGGCAGCCCCACCATGTCTTCAGGGATCTAGACTCATATCTTTCTTCCTCATCTCCCTTAATGCTTGGCTTTCTTTCTTAAGTTTGCCTCATAATTCAGAATGGCTACCAGAGATCCAATCATCACATCCACAATCCAGTCAGAGTGAAGGAGGGAAGAAAAAAGGGGTTCTTTAAAGAGCTTTCCTGGATGTTTCATTTAGAATGTCAGAATGTTATTCATGTGACTGCCTAGCTGCAAGAAAAAGTGAGAAGTGGCATCTTTCACCTAAACATATTGCTGTCCTCAATAAAATTAGGACTCTATTTCTAAGAAAGAAGGAGAGAATGGACAATGGGTACCACCTAGAGCTTGTACAAAATAGGCACTTTCTAAAGCTTGTTGGATTGAATTAAATTCCATTGGACAACATAGTAATGCTGCAAATTATATATGTTTTAAGCTACTAAAACCAGAAACTTCTCCACTGAGCTATGATAGCTTTAACCTTGACTCAAGGCAATGCTTGGTGCCCTTCAGAATTTAAAAATAAAAATAGCGATCGTCTTATATTTCCATTAGAAAAACAGCTGGGTTAGAGCAGGATAGTCATGAGTACAGGGACGTGGGACTAAAGGCCAATGTGGTCTGTCTTAGCCTGTGTGACTCGGTCAAATTACATAACTTCATTAAGCCTCTCATATGAAAAATGGAGATAAAAAGACCTACCCATGGTGTTAGAAAGTAATGAAAGCACTATGGTGACAGAAGGCATGTGCAATACCGAACACACCAGCACCTAAGATGTTCAGTAAACAGGAGGTCTGATGGATGTGAGAATAAACACCTGCCATGGACTCTTGGACATATTAAGTATCCCAAATATTGGTTCCTCTTTCTGTAAAATGGGGATATTATTTTTTTAACCTTCCAGAGGGATGAGGATTAGGTGATTAAATGGGATAATTAAAGAAGAGAGCTTAGAAGTCATAAAGCAATTATAAGCTTACAGTACATTCATTCCTTCAAAAACTGTCTTGACTCTCTCTCTCTGATCCAAGCCAGACATTATTTGTATGAATACACAGTAAGCAGCCAGGAGACCCCAAATTACAATCTCAGGCATCCACTATGATGGCAGGTCTATTCCACACTTTTTTTTTTATTTCTAGAAATTCTCTTGTTCTAAAGAATCACGGTTTATTAGAAAGACACAGAAGAAATTCCATGCAGCTTATCACATTTAAATGCCAGGGCCACTTTGGTGGGATTTCTGTCATTTTCCTTGCTGTCTTTTAGAATTCATTATGGGATGGCTTCAAATCATCAGAGCCACCTAGGTGAACCTTTGAGGACTTGAGGAAGAATCCCCACCTGCAAGGAGGACCTAACAGTTGGCAACACCATAAAACATGAATACGTTGGTGTCACTCGATTTCCAGAGGCTATTGACAAACTGCATCTAATGTCTTTTCTAACGAACTTCATAATGAGCTGTTAGGAAGGGAAGAGCATTGTAATACTGTAATCATTTGCTAAATGTCAATATAGGATTTATAAACAGAACTTTCATTATATTCTCTGGGATTCCACAGGATGTTAGTGCTTCCCCTAAACCATGCTGGAAGTTAGCACAGAGACGAACGAGCATTTGTGGGGGTGAGGGTGGGAAATCTTGGGGGACCCTCTCAGGATTCTGCCCACCACAGAATAGAGCCTGCCAATAAATCATCACATAATTATATGCATAATTAATTATTACCTGAGCTCATTCTTCAAGGGCTTGAATTTTTTTTTTTTGGCTAGTAGGCAATCTCACTAATTATGCTTTAGATATGCAGAACAAAATTACATTTCAGTATATCCTTAATGCAGCTTATCTTTCAAAATTTCTATGTATCTTATCTGTAACATAATTTTTAAAATAAAATATTCGTTTTGAATATTAAACAAAAGGTAAAATGTGAGTCTTGACTGTTAAACAACATGTGTGACAACGTGGCTGATTAGACCATGGACAGTCACTTAACTTTGTGTCAGTCTATCTCCTTGATAAAATGAGAGGCTTAAACCTAATAACAATACTATTTGTTTTGCTTTGGGAAGCTTATAAGAAACAATCATTTAATTTTTTTTTTCAATTTTCCAAAAGATTTCTAAGTGTTACAAAAGTCTATGATCCTATGATGTCGGTTTAACAGCGAATCAATAACTCTAGAGCACACAATGCCTACACTTGCGTCTCTCACTGGTACCCAGCCAGCTCAGAGGGACACCTAACTTGCTTTACCTGGAGGAGCTATAGGCTCCTTGATGGAAGGCCTCATCTATTATTTATCTTTGTGCCCCCAGGACCCAGCTCAATACTTGCCAGAAGGGATAGACCACTAAACATTAGCTATTGGTTGGCTAAACAAAACGGTGACAAGGACATCGGGATGACCCCTTCTCTTTCCGCGTAGGCTGTGACAGGGTGAGAATCTCAGGGCAGGCCTTGCTGGCCTTTCCTCCATAAAAGTCCACCTGGCAAGCAAAGTTCTCGTTCCTCAGCCCATTGGTAGGTCACATTGTCAAGATGTCACCTTAAACACTTTCTGGTCAGAGAAGTCAACCCAGGTCAATGGAATAAAGAGTCTATCTCTGTTTTTATCGTGGAAAATTATATTTAAAAGAAAAACATGATTTATTTTACAGAAATTCATTTTATAGTTCAGCCACTGGAAAGCATGTATTTGAGAAGACAGAGGTGACTGTTTTTAAAGCCATTCATAAAGCACCTCCCCAGTGAACCCCAAAAGTAGGCTTATGGGGATATTCAAACTAATCGTTATACCGACATCGCTTGTTTAACAAAAGGGTTTCGGGGCATCATTTAGTTCGTTCATTCTTCCACATTTAGGTCACATGTAACTGAAACATCACGACCACCACCCACGCCTGTCTCCCGAGTCTCCAGATGAGCCCCATTTAGTTGTGTGGGGCAGGGAAGTGATAGAGAAGTAAATGAGCATCTTCAGGCAAGAAATCTGTGTGTCCCTTGTTTCTGCACCCAGGAGACAAACCGGGGGTGGCCTGCTCTGTGTCATTCCAGCTCCCAGGCAGCCTCAGCCTTCTCGTTGGGTCATTCGTTCTCAGGTTAGGGAAGAGTTAGTCCGTGATGCTATCTCTGTCCTCCCCATGTTCCCACAGCCCAAAAGTAAGAGTCTGCACAGCGGCCCCATCACCTCCAGTCGGGGCCTTGGGTAATTTAAACAGAACCCTTGGGTCCTCCTCTGAGAAATTCTGTTCATAGTTCGTCGCTGTCTAAAATGGAGACTCCTTATGCTGTTTTTGTGGGAGGAAACTCTGGGAGGGGGAGTGCAGGTGAGTGAACCTGACATCTCTCTCCATTGAAGTGGAGCTTAGAAGGCTTGTTTCTCCTGCAGGAGGCCTGCTGGCCCTCTGAGGTGAATGAGGTCCCATCCGCAGTGCCTGAGGTTGTCACTGTGTAGGTCCTTTTGTTGTGGTTTTGCTCATAGCCCCCTTTTCAATTTATATTTTATTTGGACCATTCTCAATCGAGAACCAACTTCACTTCAGAAGTGAAACAAACAAAAAGGGTTTCTTTTTAATCAACATCTGAGTGGGAGTGGAGATGATGGGGAATGATGAGACGGGGAAGAAGAAATGACGAACTGGAAAATTCACATGAGGTGACCCAGGGTGTGAGGGAGGAGAGGACTTTGACATTAGCAAAGGAGGTGATGTGCCCACGAGACTCAGTCTTCGAGGTCTGTCGTGCATTTCACAGCATAACGTGCGTTTCACAGCATGACAATGACTTTCCACCTGTGAGCAAAGTGCCACGTCTCCACGAGAGCTGTTAAGACCTCAGAGGAAAGGCTTCGTGGAAAGGTGGGAATGTAAGAGTGAGTTTGCATGCAACACAACTGTGAAGGTCTTTCAGGCAGTGCACAGGCCACTGAGAGAAGCGCAGGGAGAACAATAAAGGCTTCTGTGAAGAAAATAAAGTCATTATGTATCATGTAGCACACTGTATAAGGCTTCTGTGAAAAGTATTTATATATCAGAGAAATGGCTGTAGCTTCCAGTCCCACATTGAACACCTGGGAACACATGAGAGAAAAAAAAAATGACAAAAGAAAAAAGACATGGAATGCTTTCGAATGACAAGGATTTCTACTTTCAGGAAATAAAGTTTTGATATCTTCCCTTGCATTTACGTAAATAATTAAAGTTTGAGATTAGTTAGCCGTTCATGTGAGGACGTGCACGTGGGCATGTCTTCATCCTAAAAGCCCTATCTAGAAGCCCTATAAAAAGTCAACAACCCGAGCAGCAATTTGGCAAACAGATGCATGTTTATATGGGACACACAGATATTACGTCAGCCAATCTGAGAATGACGATGGCCCAAAGACTCTGAAATTTCATCCTTCAATGTTTATTCAACTAACATTTATTAAGTCCCAACTACGAGCAAAAGACTATGTTAGGTGCTATCACAATGAATAAAATGTAGTCTCTGCTCCCAAAAATCTTATAATCTTACAATATTTGGTGAGATGATGCACATAACATAAGGGAGTATAGTAATCAAGCCAACTGAGGCACAGAGGTGTCATCATGTTTGGTCAGAAAAGGGACAGAACATGAGTTCCAGGGAGACCATGGAAAAGGTGCCCTTGGAGCTGGTCTCTACAGGGTGACTGGCATGGCTGAGCTGGCATGGCTGAGCTGATGACAGACCAAGGGAGGACCAAGTGCAGGGCATGTGGGTGAGTCTGAAGGTAGGAGAGCTCGCCTCCTCTCCAGAGCTCAGGAGTCACTTGAAACTACCTTGTAGAGTCCTGGGGGGCTCACCAGGTGCTTTGCCATGAATGGGAGAGTCTGGAGATAATTTGGATGCCATAGCATAGCTCATTTGTGATTGTCACTCCATGCCTGCGTGTCACCAGATGAGCCCAGCCTGGAAGGCTCTTGTACATGTAGCTGCAGAGCTGGACTCTTTGATAAATAAATCTCTGATCTCAGAAGCCACTTCTTATGCTGATTTGTCTACCATGCATTCCTGTATGATACGAGATCTCCCTTCAAACTTTTTATCTGTAACATGCTAATCAAGTCAAGCTCTGAAAAAGTACAAAGACTCACTCTGATTTTCAGAGCTTCACCAAAAGGGGGAAGACTCCATGGGGAACGTGACAACAGGACAGGGCCTGGAAGGAGGGCAAGGTAGGGCAGAGATGTGTGAAGGAAGGCATCCCGGCATAAACAAAGGGGCATGGGGAGTGTCATGTGTGGTTTGGACCTATCACCAAGTCCACTGGGTTCGAAAGACATGGTTCTATGTGAGAGGAAGAGCAGAGAAAAGGCTGAAAGCATGAGTTGAGGGGTCAGAGCACAGTGACGCATTTTCAGAGAGAGAAATATTACAGTGATGTCATTTCCTTGGAAAGATTTGCCTAGAGAACTCACAGGACATGAAGACATTGGGAAGCGGGGGAAGACCGGAGTTAGGGAGACCGGTTCATAGAGGGAATTTCTGAGGGACTGAATGGAGGTGGTGGCAGGACAAACTGAGAGGTGAGACATTATCACTAGATGTGGTGACAGTGGAACTGACAGAATTGGGCCATCAACCCATAAGGAGGACCCACATCTATAATTACATGGGCGGCTGAGAGAACAAGGTGCCATGTCTAAAACCAGAAAAGCTGGAAGAGAAGATTATTGGGGAGAAGAAGTCAATGAGTTTATTTTGGGATATGTTGAGTCCCAAAGCTCATCAAGACGTGAGGTGTCCAGCTAACAAATGGTAACAGAGGACTGGAGTTGAAGGAGAAGCCGAGTCTGGAGGAAAGTTTTGCTAGTCACATTCACAGATGCAACAGCTGAAGCCCAGGAAATACTCAAGTTCTATAAGCAAGGGCATGCACAGAGACAAAAGGAAGTCTTAAAGAATACTTCCGTCAGGGGGATGAGGGCAAAGAAGATGGAAGAAACCATCAGAGAGGGGAAGGGAAAACTCAGGCTGCTAGTGTCAAGGGTATACCAAGGGTAGAGCATATCTCAAGGAGGGCGTTGTCAAGGGCATTGCGGATAAGTCCTAAACGGAAGAATTGAATCAGCGACTGTTGACACTGGTGACATTTGAGAAAGCAGTTTCAGGAGAGCAGTAGGAGTGAAAAGCAGGTCGCTGGGCTGGAAAGTGAGAAGACGGGGAGAGGGGAGGGTCCTCACAGGGCATCTGGCAGACGAATGGAGTAAAGAAAATGTACTTTCCAAGGAGACAGCTAGCGAGGTCCAGGCAAGGAGGGTTTCATACCCACTGGGCAAGTGCGAGCACGTTTGTGATCACAGAGAAATAGAGCTGCATACGTCTGTGAGATTGTGGAATGATTTTATCCTTGAAAAAGAAAAACTTTAGAATGCTTTTTCTTACATGTTATGTAATTATGATATTTTATTCCCCCTGAAACTATAGATTATGACTGTATTATAACTCATGTTCGTAAGTGATCAATAAATATTCGCTCCTTTATAGCAGATACTCAAAAAATATTTTTTGGCAAATTGTATGTCATGATAGATAATATTGGCATGCCTGTTCTCAGTGAAATGATTTATTTCACTGTACTTATTATTAATCCTAGGTGCCCAAAAAGGTAATTTAGAAAATACCTTTGGAAACAAAAAAAAAAAAAATGGAAACAAAAGATTACACTCAAATAAAAGGCATCTTTTACCAAGCTCCCTAAGCCATGATTTGAGGCTCCACCAGTTCCCAAATAAGTCAGAAGCCATCTGCTAAACAAACAATCCACTCGAGTGTGGGAGTGTGTTAACATTGAAACTCTCTGTTATGTGGCTAATATTGTGAGTTATTAGCTGATTAATGAACATGAGCCAGAGAAGATGTCAGATTCATTCTCAAAATGCACACGTAGACACGGGCATTACTGAAAACAGAATAATTCTCTGTACTTATTTATGGCCACAACATGCTTGTGATGGTTCGTACAGTCTCTAGTCACATAAATACAGACCCAGTTCTAACACTCCCCGTGCAACATCTCCCGTCTGATCTGACAGGGGATGACAGCCTCTCTTCTCTCTCCATATCATTCATTTGAACGGCGAGGACCAAGTTTGCCAAATGACGTCCGTGCTTCAGGAAGCGTTCGTATCAGGCCAAAGAGCCAAAATAATATCATGTTTAGTCACATATTTTATGTGCTGGCATGCTTGAGCACCCAAATATGAACCGGTTCAAAAGAACACTCTCCCTGCCCAATGCTCAGAAAAACTGCTCAGGGAAAGGACTGTGCCACGTTCGTAGTCCACACAAGTTTACCCAGAGTACTACGTCATTCAAGGAAACTTGCCTTCTGTGTTCCATGAGGTTGAGAAAATGGAAGAATAAGAAAATTACTGGGTGGGGGAGGCATGTGGTAAGCACATGAAATGATTTCCTAAATCTTTCTTTCTTCTTACTTCATTGAAAAGGAAAAGAAAAGATTTGGAGAAAGAAAAAGGGTATTATATAAGCAAATGCTCCATTTCGGCGAATCTCTTGCAGCATCCGCTACCGCCCTACCTGTCAGGTGAACATAATTTGGCTCGATCCCTTTTGTATATGGTGGAGTTGGGGCTGGAGGGAGGGTAAGGGCAGAGGGGCGGGGAGACGGTTAGAAATTTTCTCCGTCCAGGTTTACCAGGCTTAGTTGAAGCTAAATCAATATGCGCTTCCTACCTTCGCACATTAGAACAAGGCCAATGGTACGCGTCTATGACTCTCCAACAGGCCAGAAACGTCGGCATACATAACCTGTGGAAGGTCATGTGATCTAATAGATGAACCCACACGGGGACCTGGTTCCGTGCCCCCACACCACGCCATGACCACAGTGGTTTTCTCTAGTCAAGTCCCTTTTGCATTAAGTAACATACATTTTGATCAATTGGTCCCCTTATCTCTCAGTAAGCACTGGAAAACTGGCGATTCATGCGAAGTACTTCGCCTGGAAGATATTAAAGATACTTTCTTGCAGTTTAAGAGCCCACGTGTTTGGTTCCCTGTGCCGGAAGCACCTCAGGGCCACCGTGTGCTTCTCGGTGACTGTCCCCTGTGGATCTTCTCCATTTGTTTTCCCCATGTATCCCGATTACTGGGAGACACACAGGTGCCAGTACAGCTGGGAGGGAAGAGGGTTGAAAACTAGGCAGACTTACTTGAGGCTCTGAACCCAGTTCAGAGGGGGACAGTCGTGATAGCTTTGCAGAGCTTCAGGGTTCGCCCCTGATGTGCCCGTCTGCTCCGGGGAGGAGGAGGGAAACTTGTCTTCGACCTGCCCCAAGGCTGCCAGCCCACTTGTGGCCTCCCCGCTCCATTTCAGCAGCAAAGCTGGGCCATTGCTGAATGGAGTCTCTGGAGTCCAACGCCAGGGCGACCTGTTGTCCGGATAAATGCAGAATCAAGTGAGCACCGAGCACGAGCGAAAGAGGAGCATCTGGTGTCCTCTCCCCACTGGGAAGGAGCCATTACCCCGGCTGATCGTCCATTGTGCCACGTGGAAGCAAAGGACACCTTGGGCTCTGTTTGTGGCCAGTCCCAGCATTAAATGCCACGTGTATTCATTGGACTAAAGGAAATATCAATCAAGCACAATCAAGACTATCTCTGAGAGCAATAATGGACACCTAACCTAAACTTGGAGCAAAGTTTGAAGGGTGAAGAGACCCTCCTTGAAGCACCCAGTAAGTGACTGTCAAGTGGCTGACTATGAGACCTGCACTGCAGGCCAAAACAGTGGGAACATCTTCACCATCACTTCTGCTTACAGTCCTGCCAGACACGGCCATCAGGGTATGGAGAATGAAAGCGTGATTTTTTACTCGAGTGCATTCGAGCAAGTCCAAAGATGCACTCATAAATCTTGGAAAACTGCAATATAACTCACCTCCAGATGACCACGCAGCCTAATTACTGAACCGAGGCTTGGCCTGGGTTCCCCATGCTATCCCTGGGAACACAGACGTCAACCCTCACAGGTGGGCGCCCCTAGGGAACAATTTCAAAACATCCCACCATTAATAACATCTCTAGTGTTTGAATCTCCCTAAGTCAGTCCTGGGGTGGGCGGCAAGCAAGCGGGAAACGGGACTCATCAAATGTGAGAGTACTTTTTCTTCATCATTTTCTAATTTTCCTTGAGGAATGAGACCATATTTTACATGGTTCAGAGTGCCCTCGGAAAGAAATCCACAGTTTAAGGACTTTTCTGCATTGCTGAGATGAAGTAAGCTTGCAAGCTTTAACTTGCTGCATATGTCTCTCATTAAATAATCTTCCAAACTTCAAAAAAAAGAAAGAAAAAAATAGAAATCATCATCTATAGCTGAACTTCAAACAATAAAATGATTATTATGCTTCCATAACCATTAAGACATTTAGATTGCATACATTCATCTTTTTAGATATCTGGCTTTAGTAAAATGACCCTCAAAGAGAATGTGGGTGAATAGAGCTCAAACATTTTTCTGCAGAGTATATGGGCTGACGTTTAAGAAAGTTCTTTAGTAAGAGTCTTAACATGTCATACATGAAAAGACAAGAGTTTTGAAAGGCTGATTGCTAGATTACATGAAGAATCACAAAGTAAAACCTGTTTCTTTGGACTTACGTTTGGCTGGGTCTTTATGTCTCGTATTCAAACTCTTCTGTGTAGTAATGTCAGCCACCTTGCTTAAGACGTGTTGAAATGGGCACGAATCAGGGAAAGTAGGTAGTTACTCTTACGGAATAGTTAGGAGAAGCCCCAGGAAGTTGCTGCAGGAACAGAGAAGCTAAAGTTCCAGAATGGAAGGGGAGGGGAGTCAGAATCAGCAGGGAACCGCCAGCTCCCTCTTCTCCCAGGACAGGCCTCAGCTGTCCCCCTCAGAGAGCACCAGGGGTGTTCAATTTCCTGATTTCTCTGAGTCTGTGACATCTGGGGGTACCAGAGAATGCGTTTCATAGGAAAAGTAGCCTAGTGGTGGATGGGCCACGGTTCCATCTAGCTCTCAGGCAGGATATCATAGGATTCATTTTAAAGATGCAGAAACAGAGTCCCGAAGAGGAAACGGCTCCACGTCTCACTCTTAGATAGCGGCAGAGCCAGGAGAAAGGAAGTCTCACCTCTCAGCTCCGTGACCTTCCTTTCTTGCTGTATTGATTCAGAACAAAGTCCTATGAGCAGACCTGCCTCCCCGCCCCACCAGAGGCAGAATGGTGCATCTCTGAGCAACTTGTTACCCATGCCTGGGACCCCCTGGAGGCACAGAGGATCCAAGGAGCCAGACTGACTCCTGGACACTGGAGTGAACATAGAGATTGTCACAGTTCTGGATTGAGGCTTGTCAGAAGGATGCTTTGGTTGTTCACACACTGATCAGATGACCAGATTAGAGAAAGGGACGGGGTAATGCTCAGCCAAGACCTTTACAAGGATCTGGAGGATGATCGTGACAGATTCTCGCATCTTTGGTGCACTGGTGGCCACATTCATCCTTCTATGACGTGACTGGGCCAGATGTTTCCAGCTCCCCGTATTGCTATCGGAAGTGTGTAGGGTCAGTACTCTCCCCAAGAAGGCAAACCAGGTCTGCGTTTATTCAATTTCAAGTTTAAAAGAGCGAGACAATTTTGGAGAAGCCAGAGGCACAAATCAAAGGTTTTCAAGCTCGGTGGAAGAGACGCCTGCTAATTATCACTCTTTAAAGCTCCAGAAAGCTCCCACACTTCCTCATGAAAGTTGTAGGTAAAGCACTGTCTTGCTTCATTTGAAAAGGCGAGTGGGTTTGACTAATGATGAGCCTTCTGAAGAGGCCACAAGCCTCTTGCTCCTAGAACAGAACTAAATGTAGTCAATCTCATTTCTTCGCTCCACTCTGATTTAGGACTTAGGAACAAACTGGACCCGAACTGTCCTTTATGATCTACCTCTTGATTAGGGTGCATAAAAATATGTGTGTGTGTGTGTGTGTGTGTGCGTGTGTGTGTGTGTGTGTGTGTGTGTGTGTATGTATACACACACACACACACACACACACACACATATATATATATACATATATATATATATATATACATATATATATACACATATATATATATGTATGTATACGAACATGGGCATTATGCCATCAAATACCTAATTTTTAAAATCATGAGGATAATTGTTCCTCTAATGTGCCATTTATGATTTTGTGTATGTTTAGAACTTGAGAAATTCTAGGTTTTGATGACTAACATAAGACACATTTCACTGGGACGCTAAAGAACCATTGAACACTCACCACTTGACAGACCCCATGCCACCCTTCACGGGCGTCCCAGGAATCCTGGGCTGTTCTCACGAGGCAGCTGCCATTACTCGTTTGCCTCGTAAGCCCTTAGTGTCTCTTTATCCCACTGGTAGCTTCCATTCCTCAAGATCCTCCGTAGCCACTTCCTGGCATTATTTGTCAACTCATGCCACCGATTGGGCTTGCAAAGCAAAAGCAGAAGGAGTTGACTATAGACTGGAAGAAGCCAATGCTTTTATTTATTTATTTTTTACCCTAAACAGAATCAAGAAAAGTTACAAGTTTAAAACACGCCCATCCCTTCATTGCAGATCATTAAGCGGGCAGAGGCAACTGACTTCTCTTTAAATGAAAAACACAAGAGAAACATGAGAGGGAGAGGCATATTGGTTACATACATATTGCACAATTATGTGGCTAACCTGAAAAATCTTGTCTGAGAGGAAGAAAAAAAATGGAAACGAAGTGATGCAAAGATCACAGAATTTGAAATGTTCCAGAAGTTTCCAAACCACTCATGCAGAAAACGGTTAGGGTCTAACAGCCTCGCTAACACGTGTAGCTCTGCTTCTACAGGCTGTTGCTTCTGTATATATGTTTAGACCTCCTGAGGACAAAGTTTTCCTGGGGGAATATGTTTTGTACCTTCTCGGAGGATGGAGCCTGGGGCCCGAGTGCTGCTATTTATTTAAGGGACTCAAGACTAAGAGGAGGGGACCCCTGTGTCCTCTCTCATTCTGACATGGCACAGAATGAATTTACTCTTCCGTGTTCTCTGCCACGAATGCGTAACCTTGCCGTATATCACACATGGTCACTGTGTTCTCCAACGGAAAAATCTAAAGTTCGTTTTAGCAACAGATGAAGCTGTTGATGGACAGTTTCGAAGCAACCTGATGCTCCTGGCCATGGGTGATCCAATAGAGGTGGCCATTTCTGCTATGTAACAGTAATATTTGTTCACTTTTTGCTGTCTACGAAAGCAGCTGCTAGAATGAGAAAGTGCATCTGTTGACCCTAACAAAGTATTAAACTATGTTTCTTGAATATTTTTTTGTTCCCTGAGAAAAAAAAATTTAATGGAAAACCCACCATTATAAGTCTCTGGTTTAGAAAGCACCTATTCGTTGTATTAGCCATTCTCCTGATTTTGAAAAGTTTCAAATGCTGGCACATATGCTCGTTGATTAATCATTTGATTTATTTATAAATTTCATTCATAAAACTTTGTGAAGAAAACATTTCAGCCATGAAATTTGCATGTATATAAAATGAGTCTAGAAAAATAGTGGTAAATATGAGTTTTCCTTAAAACATTTTTTGCCAATAGAAGGCTTACGTCCCTTCGGTCCCAACATTTTGTCAGACGAGCAACAAAAACGAGATTATACTTTACCCGAATACTCTCAGTAGCCTATCTGACTAAAAGTTATCAACTGATTATTCCTTTTGGCTTACTCTATGTGCAGGCAAAGACATAAGGAAGAATTATGCCAAATAATCATATCAAGCTAAAAAAAAAATGTGGAGAAGAAAGAGAATAGCATTTGTTATCAGAGATTTTAATGAAGGACCAGGTTTCCAAACTTTTTTTAGTATTATTAATGTATTATTGTTTTTTTTTAAATGAAGACGACTTTTTTAGAACCACTGTAGGTTTGCAGCAAAATTGGGGATACTGTGCAGAGCTTTCCCACAGGCACACCCTCTGCACCCCCACACACATGCCCCACCACAGTGGTGCATTTGTCACAGCTGATGTAACAAACCTGACAGTCATAAAATCCACAGTTTGTTTATGGTTCACTTTGGGTGTTGTGTGTTCTGTGGATCTGTAAGAATGAATATTGACATGTATCCATTACAGTGTCACACAGAGTATCTTCACTGCCTGGAAAATCCCCCACCCTCTACCCATCCAGACCTCCTTTCTACCCCCAATCCCTGGCAACAACTTTCCTTTTTCTTTTCTTCATAGTTTTGCCTTTTCCAGAAAGTCACTATAGTTGGAGTCATAGAGTATGTAACCATTCAGATTGGCTTCTTTCATTTAATTATATTCACTTCAGGTTCCTCCATGTCTTTTCGTGGCTTGATAGTTCATTTCTTCTCTGCGATGAATAATATTCCATTTTCTGGATGTACCGCCGTTTACTCATTCACCTCCTGAAGGACATCTTGGTTGCTTTCAAGTTTTGGCAATTATGAATAAAGCTATATGCAGGTGTTTCTGTGCGTATAAGTTTTCAAGTTCTTTGGGTATACGCCAACAAGTGATATGGCTGGACCATATGGTAAGAGTATGTTTCGTTTTGTAAAAAAAAAAAACTGCCCAACTATTTTTCCAAACGACTATACCGTTTTCATTCCTATCTGCGATGAACGGGACTTCCTGTTGCCCCACTTCCTCCCCAGCATCTGGTGGCATCAATGTTGGTCGTTCTGATAGGTGCGAAGTGGTGTCTCATGGCTGTTTTAATTTCTATTTCTCTGATGACATATGACATGGAGCACGTTTTCATTTACTTATTTGCCATCTGTATATCTTCTCTGATGAGGTGTCTATTGAGGTCTTTGTCCTGTTTTTTCATCAGGTTGTTTTATTGCTGCTGTGTGTTAAGAGTTTTTCGTGTGCTTGGGGAATAACAATCCTTTATCAGATGGGCCTTTGGCAAAGATGTTCTCCCAATTTACGGCTTGTCATCATCTCGTTCTCTTGATATTGTCTTTTGCAGAGCAAAAATTCTTCGTTTTAGTAAAGTCCAGCATACTAATTTTTTTTTTTCATGGATCAAATCATCGTGCTACCCATAATTTTCTAGATTTTTTCCAAAGTTTTCTTCTAGGAGTTTTATCCCTTTGTATTTTACATTTAGGTCTATGACTCATTCTGAGTTCATGTTTGTAAAGAATGTGAGGTCTTCTGTCTAGATTCAATTTTTTTTTCTTTTTGCAGGCTAATGTCCAGTTGTTTCAGCACCATTTGTTGAATCTACCCTTATTTTTAAACAATATGTGTTCAGCGTTTTGGCAGATGTGGCATTGAGCAGATCAGAGAGATCCCCACAAATAGAAAAGCACTATGTTCCAAGGTCAAAAAGAAGAAGAGCAAATGTAGAGCAGAGAAAAAAAAAAAACAGAGAGGAACTAGGAACAAACAAAACTTGTCTGCACTGGATTCTGAGCAAGAGTCAGACGAGGAGAATGTATCTAAGCTGAAAGGAGAGGAAAACCATCCCAATTTTTCATGTTAACGAATCTAGTCCTAAACTAGAAATCAAAATAATTTAGTGAAATAGTAAGTTCTGGGAAAGGATTCACTTACTTTTGGATGTTGTCAGAGATTATTTCTCAGTGTAGAAGAAAAATATAACAACTATCCATCTCCCAGAAACATCATCGGCATGAGACTACTTAACAACAACAAAAAAAATCATATATGATTCAGGGAGGTATTTAATATCTCAATCTCCTCTTGGAAATGCTGAGTATTTTCGCTGTGAATATCATATAACTCGTGCTTTATTAATGGTACCTATTAATCACCACATAAACTTTAGAAGCCATAAATTAACGCTCCGTATGTAGAAAATGCAGGTTTGCCTGCATAATAAAAGTCTTCAAACGACTGGATACTGAGTTTGGGCATCTTGGGGGAGAATTATGTTAAAAATAAGAGAGTAAATTTAAGTTCTTGTTTCTCTGAAACCTGGAAGCCTTTTGTGTCACTGTTGAATCCATGAGTCAAAGAGAAATCAATTTTAGAAAAGGGCACTCAGACTCAGCTGGTATTTTATGTTGGAAAACTCTAAAAATGAGGGTGGCCAGTGGCATTGGTGACACAGCCAGGGTTTTTCCTTCTCACTCCTATTACCAGGGAGCAGAAGTATTTTTTCTGTTTGCTTTTCCACTATGAACCCACATCGCTCTGTGGAACAAGCTGTGACATAAAAGATGAACCCCAAAACCTATAGGGAGCCTCAAAACCTTTCTTGACCCAACTTGTTAGGTTTTCCCCAACTGGAGCAAACCATTCCTGGAACATTTAAAGGGACCTCGAATAAAAGGTGACCGTTAATGAGGTCATCTTACAAGGTGCTTGTTGGTTATCTCCTTTATTATTAACTCATGTAATATGTTATTAATTTAGATGTAATTGTTGATTTTGTGTGTGAACCTCAAAGGAGATTCAATGTGGAAATTGAGGAATGAAAGCAGACCTAGTCGATGAAGTTATTGGAAGGACTTTACCCCGGAGCCTCTGTGAGTCACCCAAGGTGTTCCAGCTCTCAACAATAGCTTATTGTCCTGTTTTTGGCCCCTGGCCATTATGTTACAATGGCATCCTACCAGGTTCATCTGTGTGCTTTAAAAATATTACAGTCACAACAATAATAATAATAACTATAATTGTTTGAGCGTTAAGAAAAGGCTGCATTAAAGAGGGAAGGTTGCATTAGTCAACCCGGCAGAATAAAATGATAACCTGGCCTTTTATTCAGGGAGTCTTTATTAGGTGACAAAGATTGGATCCATCTGTGCATAATCTTTTTTGCTCTGGGCTAGGCCCTCTGTCTGTGCACGAACAGAGACCCAGCAGCCTAGGTTAGCGGCACAATAGAATCCTTTGTCTCACTCTGTTCCGTGTAGAATTCTTTTAAATACTTTTTTTTGAAGTCAAACAGAGAATCATCTTTAGTTTTTAAATCAAATTAACCTCTTTTCCCACTAAACAGCCGTAAATAGTAGTCTGCGTAGGGAGAAAAATATAGTTCTCCTCAACTCGTAAGTGTTTGCGTAGAAATTACAGGAGATAGTATATATTCTGCTTAAAACCAGAGAAGAGTGCAAAAGAGCTTTAAAACAGAGTGCCTGCTTTTCCTCCAGGCTGTTATCAGCAAGCAGAGCATACTAACCCATCAGCCTGCAGGCGGGGGCCCTATTCAATCTGTCAATCTTTTTTGCCACACTGAGATATTTTTCCTCCATCCACCCCGGTGTTCCTGTGGTCCCACCTCTGGGCCATTGGAGAGACGAGATGCCACACCTGGACTGGACTTATACATGTATGCAGTTACCAGCTTTTTATCACCAAAGACTTCTAGGGGGATGTCCATCCTGTTTCCATTTAAATTCGTGAACATCTGTTACACAGGAGATGGGTTAGCTACCAAACACTACTGTTAGATTTCTCGCCAGCAAGTCTCATTTCTTCATGTGGTTTCTGTTTTCTTCTTTAAACGGTTAACTATGTTTTATTCTTTCTTCTATAAAAGCTAAATTTAGCCAAGTTTTCTAATAATTTAAAACATTTTCTGGAAATGACAGAGTGCTATTGTTGAAAAAAAAAGAGCAGAGAGGCTGAATTCTAAATGGTTATCACAAATGAATGTAGGAGGAAAAAATGAACACTGGCAGCTTGTGTCTTTAAGTCTCAAATTTTATTTGATGCCTGTGGACAAATAGCATTTGGGCTGTAAATCAATTCACAGTCAGTGCTCACTGATGTATTCTGACCCAGAAGGGGGCTTCTTCAAGGGGAGTCTCCTGGTTTTCACCCTCTCCTCTTAGTGTGAACTGGATGTAAACTCTGAGTTTTGTATATCACTGGCTGTAACTAAATAGAGCTATGTGTTCTGCATAAATATTGGCAAACATGCTGTGGTGTATACCCACATTGCTGTTTATGGGGGTATTTATGTTTGTTTTCTAAGTTTTATTCAAAGCATTAGTATGTGGAAAGAGACTATCACCATACCGGGCATGCTGGATCCCAGTGGTTCTCAGCCAGGGCTGATTTTGCCCACCAGTTGACGTCTGGCAAGGTCTTAAGACAGTTGGTTGTTATGAGTAGGAGGTACTAGTGGCAGCTAGTTGACAGAGGCTAGGGATGCTGTTATACATTCTTCAATACGCAGTACAGTCTCCACAACAAAGAATTACCCACCCGACATGTCAATACTTCCATAGTCGGAAAGCCTTGCTTAAAACAGCTTACAGAAGACTCTTAAGCTAGTTCCTGGAGCGGCTTGTTCAGTCATCATCATCATTAGTGTCTATCATGGTATTACCACCCACACCAAAACCCATGAATCTGGAGTGCTGCTGAAAATGTTCAAAGTCCTACTGAGTCATTATTTCATTTATCTTCCCTAAAGTCTCATAGCACATGTATTCATGAGGAATTACCAGTCAGCTGAGAAACCAAGAAACCAAGTGCTTAACTCAAGGTCGTATAACGCTTGGAGAGCAGAGTCAGGATGTGAACTCAGGTTTCAGTCCAAGCCCGTCCTAATTAGAAATGACATACAACGCGACTCTGGGAAGGGAAATCACAGAAGTGCAAGGAGCGTCTCCAGCCGTGGGACCCACATCTTGGTTCTCTGTGTTCCTCAAGGACGTATCAAGGTTAACACACGAGTAACACATTATTTTACCTACAGAAGTAATATGTTGGTTTCCTTTCTCATTTTATTTTATTAATTTTACTCTTTTTTTAAAAAAAAGTCACTTTTAAAAGAATTTATTAAGTATGAAGAGACTGTATTCTAATCATCAAAGGTCAAATAAAAAAGAATCAAAAATGTGAAAAAGGAAGGCAGTAAGGGAGAGAGGAGAGAGAGAGAAAGAGAGAGAGAGAGAGAGAGAGAGAGAGAGAGAGAGAGAGAGAGAGAGAGAGAATAAATAATGAAACTCAGAATAAAGGAAAGAAGGGGGAAATGAAAGAAAATGCTTGCTGTTTCCTGGCCGGCAGCTGAAAGCCTTTTTTACCTGTAAGACCCCCACAGAACCCCTGAGTCATCTGCTCGGTCTTCATCCTAGCTCCCACCTTGCCTTCATCTCCTTCCCTGATTCACACCTACCCAACTTCCTTCCAGGGTCGTCAAAGTCCATCCCGGCTTTGACCCTGTGTTCCCATCACACCCTCTTCTGTCACTGCTAGACCTGCAGGGCCAGCAACCACAAACATGGCTTTGCATTTTCCATTTCTGCTTCTCTGAAGTGGCCCCGAAAGCCCCAGCACTCAAGTCGGCCTGAGCATTCACATTCTGGAGTCCTCTTAGCTCTTTAGTGCCTCTAAGGATAAGCGTTCAAACATCTGGCAAGGCACAGCAGTCTGGACCACTATTTGGGTGCTAGGTTAGGCATTACTTGAAAGCCAAAGCCAGCACCTTTGCTTGAACACAAAACACACGAGATTATGGTCAACCTCAGTTAAGCTCCCTGTGGCTGCTCAGCCAGATATTCCGATTGAGCAAACATGGTGAGATATCTAGGAGTTGTCAATAGAAAGATAAACATGACATGGTCTCTGCCTTCCAGGAGCTCAAAGTGTAGTAGCAGGGACAAGCAAGTGTTTTAGTCTATGAGACATCCCTATAAAATAGAACCTGAGTCAAAAGTTGATATGCTAAAACGTTATCAGTGGTGGGGCAGCAGGAAACACAATCCCCAGAGTAAAAGAAAAAGAAAAATGAAAGGCAAGGGAGGAGAGAGAATGGATTCTAGAGGGTGCAAGAAACCTACTAAGTGCTAGATCTCTCAGGACATGTAGAAAGGCTAAATGAAACCGCTGTGTCATGGGAAAAAGGTAGACAGCTTACTGCTGGATCCTCCCTACGTAATGTCTCTCATTGGTCAAAAATCCATCCAATAGGGTATTAATCCTTCTGCACTTGCTGGTCGTTACCTGGCACCTCCTGGCAGACAAAGGAGAACATCCATACGTGCGGTCCAGAAAGCGCACAGGTGTGGCCGGCTCCCCTTGTCAGCATCACACACAGAAATTCCTTGGTTTGTGGTACAATAGCAGCAGTTACAGCTTTATGACACCGGCCATTGCCCAGGCCACCCAGACCTAGGAGCAAGACAAGCTCTGTGGCACAGAGCCAACGATGCAAGAGCTGGGCTCATCATGGCAGTAAATGCACACCCGGTCAAAGCAGAGACTAAAGCAAATTCTAGAAACTTGTTTTTCAAAATGGAACATAGGCATTGACAATTTTCTACTTTCACCTCAGTTTACATCAAACATAGTAAAACGGTGGTATTTATTTCCTTTCCTGGTAATAAATCTTAATGACTCTAACTTGCCAAAAGTCATTAAAAATAAACCACATCAATACTTGGTGAAGGACTGATAACATCCCAACACTCATAAAATGTCAGATGTCGAGTTTATTACTAGAGACTTAAAAAATTAGATTCCGTGAAGAATGAGTGTAAACAGCATCAGAGCATCACAGACTAGCTTTTCACATGATCTGACTTAATTATACAGATATTCAGAAACACCGATTCCTACCTCCATGGCTATTTGTGGCATGTAACAAACACACGTCTCACAGTATCCGGGCACTGAAAGCTCTGGGGGAGACAGGTGGGCAGACAGGTTGGAGCAGAGGTGTTTAGTTCAAAACAACTTCACTCTCAAGATGGTCTCAACCACTAATTTTCCGAGATAAACAGTTATGCCCTGTGCCTATGCCTTTACAATCTCTGGTTAAAGCCATCATCTCCGTTTGAAAATACACCACGATACACCCGTGTTCATTTCACATTTTTGTGTGTAAATTCTCTTAGAGCACTCCAGATGTGTGTGGCCATTATTCATGGATATACATACATACCCATGAGAGAAATAAGATTGGAAAGTGAGGACGTAAAATTGAATGCAGATGCAGCAAGGACACAGAGGGATGTGTAGGGAAGTGGCTAACTGGTCAGAGAAGCAAGGATGCAGGACATTGGTACATGGTAAAGGACAGGAGATGCAGGGGGTAATGCAGGTGTGATACGTTATCATGCAATCAGCAGGCTGGGATGAGCATTTTCTAGACTACATCACCTGGTAGTGAGAGGCATTGTGGGGAGATGGATGGGGAATAACATTTGGAGGAACGGAGATGTAGGTTTGAATCTTGATTCTGCTACTTAAGTTAATAACCATCTGTGTAGACTGGTGAATTGTTTAACTTCTCTATGGCGTGGTTTCTGTTTCTGCAGAATGGGGAGATAACACTCTTTTCAATATTAGGGAGCTGTGAAGGTTAAAAGACACATATTATCACCAGTAATATCCTGTAAGTGAGTCTTCAATAAATGGTCATTGTTTTTGGTAGGTGAAACGTGATATTCTGAAGGAACATCTTAGATCGGCAATAAGGAACAGTGATGTGTAGGAAGCAGTTGTAGAGGGCGGAGAGTCTGCAGCCCATAGTGCTATAAAGGTTGCTTTGGAAAGGCCTAGGGTCATCTGTACAGAAGCTCTACCAACACCCCATACTGATTTTTCCAAATAGGACTGCATTCAGGAACTAAGCCAGAGAGGAAATCTGCTTCTCACCTGTTTGTATGATGCTAAGTTGCCTCGTGCAGACACACAGAGCTGGGAGAAAGGGGATGTGCCTTAGATGCTTCCTCACAGATTCGAGGATTCAGGGCAGACAACGGAAAGTTATAAAGGCAATTCGTTCACAAAGCGAAATCCCAAAGAGATCTAGGGAAACAGACTCGCAAAGCCGTAGGGGGCTTTCTAAGCTCTTGAACCCATGGGTGCCTTCTGGTGAGACTGTCCCTGCTACTGGGCACCTGCCATGGGAACCAACCACAGCCCTGGGCTTAAGAAAGCACACTACTGTTTGGGCCTGTACATCAGATTCCTTTATCCCAAGAAGGCTATAGCTTTGGTGAGAACATTTTAAATGACCTTAATTAATCTTCTAGTTGTAACTTGACCCTTTTAGAGGTGGGTATCAAGATAGAGAAGCAGTGTGGCCTTCCGTACTCACTCAGATTAAAGGACTAGATGGGAATCCAGAACTCCAGACTTATAGAGTAAAGCTGTTCAATAAAAACATCTGGAAGAATGGGATTGTTCTGGAATCTACACTGTCTAGTAGCCACTAGCCATGTGTAGCTCCTGAGCACGTGAAAATTGGCTACTGCAACTAAGGAAGTAATTTTAAATAATATTAATTTAAATTTAAATTATGACATGGGACTAGTAGATGATAGCTAGCTAGATAGATACATACATAGATAGACAGACAAACAGACAGACAGATAGAAGATAGATAGATAGATAGATAGATAGATAGATAGATAGATAGATAGATAGATAATATAGCTCTAGAGTAGTAAATGGTTCACCTGGGGAGTTATTTTAAAATACCAAGAATTATTATATTTATTATGGGAAGTACTCTTGCCCTCATGATTTTTTAAAGCTCTCTAGGTAATTACAATATGCAGTAAGAGCTGAGAATCGCTCTTCTGGAAGAGACAGTACCAGGGCCCACTGGCGAGTCCATTTGTTAACTCCAGATGGAGTCAACCCTGAATGTCATCAGTGCAGTACACAGTCCGACTGCTTCCCCAAAGCAAGTTGTTTTTTTTTTCCCCCAGAAAACATGCTTTAAGCACCTACTATGTGGCAGGCACTATGTTTAATCTATTCTCACAGGGTCCTCAGTGTGCTCTGAACCATCCTTGCTATGGCACTACGCTCTTGCAAACTAACATCAGTGTCCAAATAATAAGTGGCAACGTCAAGGCAAGAGAACCTGACCAAATTCAGAGTCCAAATAGACAAGCAGGTTCTCTCGAGTCAAAGGAGAAGCCTCAGGAGAAGTGAGTTGCCCCCCATGCACCTGAGCCGAGGCACAGAGAAGAGGGTCCCCCTCTGGCACAGGGCCTTTGCCTGTCACCTCCATCTTCCATCTCAAACAAAGCATCCTCTCTGCAAAACTGCTTACCTCATGGTTAAGGGTCACCAAAGGAGAAACCGATTAACAAATGAGTGTCGGGTTACCCTACACTTTTGTGCCCAAAGAAACTGCATGCGTGGCTTGGCACGTGTGCCTTCTGTGACAGGGAGCACAGGGCGAGGGGAAAGAAATTTGAAGCCCACCCTGCTGTCATTAACACTTTAGTGGTACTTTCCAAAGCTGAGCTCTTCTCCCGTAAACTCCATTCTTTAACGGGCTCACTTACTTAATGCTTTTTCTCCCCGCTCTTAGAAAGCAGGTGTCCAACATTCCGAAATGCTCGTTCTGTTCTCTCCTGGCTGAGCCACGGGCACCTGCTTCTCTCGCTCTAACTCCCTCATCCCACCAGTGGACTCTGCCTACAGCATTTAAGCCAAGGGAGAGCCCCAGGGTACCGGAGGAAAGAGATGCAGTGAGAGAAACCACCTCAGCGCTGCTGAGCCTCTCTCTACATCTCTGGCTGTCCCTTTGCCTGTCTGAGTCACTTTGATTTCCTCTGTGAGGGGCTGTGTCTTTGGGGAACATCTGTTTTATCCGTCTGGCCAATAGTAAAAGCTAAGTGCTCCACGGAATGAATGATAAACAACGACCCGATGCTTCCTGTGCTTAGGAAAGAAATGCTCTGTTAAATCTTCACTTCTTACTGCCTTACATTAAATCCCACTTGGAGACACTGTTTCCCATGCCTGAACCTGATATGTTCAAAACATTGCTTTAAAAGCCTGCTTTAGGAGAAGCTCCGAAGAGCTTTAGAAAAACCCAGGTTTGTGTTTGCTGTAGATCAAAATGCTGACAGATTTAATCAATCGAGAATAAATATGAGCCGTCATTTCATATTGGACACACAAGACATTTGTCTTTTTTTTTAAATATATACTTTATATTATTAAAGGAATACACGTGCGTTTTTTTAAAAGTAGAAAATACAATCGAGCGAAAAATTGATCAAAAGTACTCACAGTATCACTCTCTAGAGATAATTTCTATTAACGACTGTCCATATGCCCTTATTTTTGCTTTTAATGACCATGGAACAGGATAGGTTAAATGGCAGAGAAGCACAGCTTTTCCATGGCAAATGAGACACATGAGGAAAGCCCACTATAGTGCTGGCGTCTGGGGCCCACAGATGACTCTATGTCCTTCTGACCTTTGAAGTCCAATTTGTAAAAGCAAAACTTCATTCACCTCTTCATCAAGCAGTAAATATTTATTAAACACTTTTCTGCCCGGTGCTGTAATAATGCTAAACTATTCCCTCTAATCTAGCTCTCTAAGGAACTTATAGTTTAGCTGGGTATATTAGTTTCCTGGGGCGGCTGTAACAAAGCACCACAAACTGTATGTCTTAGAACAACAAAAATGTATTGTCTCACAGTGCTAGAGCCTCCAAGTCCAAAATCAAGGTGTCGGCAGGGCCACGCTTCTTCTGAAACCTGGAGGCAAGAGGCCTTCTGTACCCCTCCCTAGCTTCTGAGGGTGGCCAGCAGTCCTTGGTGTCCCCTTGGCTTATGGACACATAACTGCAATCTGTTCTTGTGACATCACACAGCATTCTCATTATGACTGTGTCTTCCTGTTCTCCTGTTCTTATAAAGATGCCAGTCTTACTGGAATAGGATCCATACCGATGACCTCACTTTAACGTCATTGTAACTACAAGTGCCCTACTTCCCAACAAGCTCACACTCACAGATGCCAGGGCTTAGAGCTTCAACGTGTCTTTTGAGGGGACATAATTCAACCCATAACATTGGGGAAGCAAAAAAAAAAAAAAAACTCACATAAACCAGTTAGAGAACAATACATATGTGTATAATTCAGCTTTCAGATATGTCACTCAAATGATCAGTGGTATGAATATTCCCAGGATTGTTCCAGAAGGATGAGATAGTTTGAGAAGAGTTTATGGATTTCATTGCACTTGGACAGAAAGGTAAATGAGGAAAGAAGTAGACATTTTAGGAAAAGGAACAAAATTTAAACTCTTTAGCATAATAAACAAGGTGCTTCTTTATCTGGCTCCTGTCCTCCTCTTTGGTGTCATTCCCAAGAGACTTGTTTGGCAATGCTAGGCCACACGGGAGTCCCCACACACCTTCGTCCACACCACCGCACCTGTTCCTCCTGCTTCTGAGTGGGGTGTCTGCTGTTCACTTTACTCCTCCACCACCACTAATGATTTCCTGTTGATTCTTCCACAAGCCCAACCCCACTTCATAACTCCAGGAATTCTGGATGCCACCCCCCACCAACAGAATCAGTCACCACCCACCCTGTACCCCCGTCATGCCCTATATTAGCCAGGTGTTCCTTAAGGACAAGAACTGTGTCCTATTCCTCTGCCTATTTCCAAATAAGCACAGAACTGAGCACTGCCATTAGCCGCCGAAGATTGACTGTGATTTAGTTGAACTGAACTGTTTGTGGAATGGGAATAAAGGGATGAGCCTAAGTGAGACCTAGCAAAGGGCCAGGATCTGCAGCTGGGCTGATGGCCAAGCCATTGCGAAGAAAAGCGCATCATCACGGGGCGAGGGACAAGTCGTACCACAGGGAGGCTGCCGTGTGAGTGACAACCCTGATTGCGGAAAGCTTGGCATGCTGGGAAAACACAAACGAGGCAATGCAACAAGAGCATTAGATTTAAGAGAAGTGAGGAGTGCAGGGGACGAGGCCCCAGTGAGCAGGGCCTCCAGGCCGTGGGGACCAGAGACAGGTTTCAAACAGGAAAACAGGTTCAGGTCTGAATCTGAGAGACATGGTTGGACAGCAGCATGGAGGACAGAAAAGGGGGTGGGTGCAGATGCAGGGAATAGCCTTAGGTAAAATCTAGACACACCGTGGGCGGGCAAAAGAAACAGGTGGTGGGAGGGAGGCAATGGACGTAAACTAGCAACGAGGAGGGGGTTTTTACCTCTTCGACAAGCTTTTTGGAAAAGGGTGGAGATTTCTCCCTTGAGTGACAGGTAAAGGAACTGTAGTTCATTGGAATTGGGACTATCAGGAGTGTCTGGCTGTGGAGGTCAGCCACGAGTTCAGTTTTTCTCATAAGCACTTCGAATTCTCAAGGGACATCTGGGTTCCATAAAGTTAAAGCTACGTTGTGGGGGTTGGTTGTTTTCTAAGGAACGACTATAATTAGAATTTCCTTTGAGATCGAGTTCTGACTCTTTAGAAATGTGCCACAGCTTTTCGTGACGTCACACAACTTAAAAATGTACATAACGGACATCCTGGACGAGTGGGACTGGGTTCATCACCACTCGGTTCCTTCGTGAGTCCAGTCGTGAACTGGAAAAAAGGAGAAACCACAAAGCTAACGAACAGGGGCGACCCACCTCATAAAGAGCCCCGTTTAAATATAGACATTCCATCTTTATTCTTGCACAGATGACCAGGGATCAGCAGCTCGTGGGTGCTTAAGAGCCTTTACTTTTCTCCTGAGCACACTTAGCTACGAGGCCACCTGTCCTAACGGCCAGGGAGAAGCAATCTCAGAGACGGCTAAGCAGGAACCTCACACTGAGGAGAAAGAGTTGACATTCAGGGTGCGACACAACACATGGGTAGGACATTGATAACGACCATTGGCAATTTGGGGGCCTCTGTATTCTTCAAGTCGCAGCCCTGCTGTGTTACCATAAACAAATGCTTTTCTTCCTCAATAAAATAGGATGCTCTTGGAACCTCCATCTAAGGGTTTTTGTGAAGAGTTAGAGTGTTCTACATATGAAGCTCTTAGGATAGTGTCTGGCTTGGAATAAGCATTTAGTCGATGGTGGATGCATACTTAGTAAAAATGAGTTTGTTGTTTTCTATCTATTTATGCCAGAAGCTTCCAAATAGTGGGGACCTAATGAGGCTGAAAACACCTTGTAGTTTTCTAGGACCCGGATGTCCCCCATGCCATCCTACTCAGAAGGATGGTGAGGGAGAGGTGGGAAAACAAGGGAGTCCTCTCTAAGCCTGGCCACCAGGGGTCCAGCAGGCAATACCAATGACCCTCTATAAGCCACCCAGAAAGGAGGCTTTGCAATTCTTCAAAGTTTTTCATGCTCCTTCTTCGGCCCATGGGTCCGGCTTACTATTTCCTCTTCCTGGAGTGCCCTTCACCTCTGCTCTACCTTGCCTCGTCAATCCCTCTTCCAAACACAGGTATAAAAGAGTAGTTAAGAGCTATAAAGTATGTGCATCTTACTAGGTGTGTGACCTTGGGCAAATTGATCTAATCTCTCTAAGCCTTGATTCTTTTTCTATAATATAAGGTCTATAGAGTACCTACATCATAAAAATACTGAGAGAATTGCACGAAACAATGCAACGAAAGCACCTAGCCTAGGGAGGGCACATCTCACGGACTCCCCCTTTAGTTCTACCATCACCACTGGTCAAAACCTTCCTGGACCACCCAGGAGAGGTGAAGGGCACCTGCTCTCCCCTCCTCTCTGACCAGCATACACACCTTGCTTATGGCACACAGCGCAGCAGCCCAGAACCCCCCACTTATAGGTCTGAGTCCTTTAAAACAGGGATCTTCAACACCCGGGCTACATTCTAGTACCAGTCCAGACCTGTTAGGAACCGGGCCTCACAGCAGGAGGTGAGCAGTGGGCAAGTGAGCGAAGCTTCATCTATATTTGCAGCTGCTCCCCAGTGCTAGCATCACTGCCTCAACTCCACTTCAGACCATCAGGCATTAGATTCTCATTGGGGACCACTGCTTTAAATGCAAGAATCAGTCCCAGTGCAAAGTGGAATCCCCAGGCTCTACCATAATACTCAGTACACAGTGGGCATTTGTCACATGTCTGTTGAACAAATGAATAAAACTATCTAAAGGATGAAAAGTATTTGAGGAAAATTAGTTAAGATAATCTTATTCTGACACAGATATTCAGAACGATTTGGTCAGAGTTGAGTCCATCACATGTTTTAAAAGCTGTTTATGTTAAGAGAGTGAATAAGAATGTTTATACTTGTACATTCGCATTCATCGAAACATTAGTCATAATAGCTGAAAGGTAGAAGCAACACAAGGGTCCAACAGCAGATGAATGCACACAAAAGTTGTGGTATATCCATATAATAGAATATTATTCAGCCTTAAAAAAGGAAAGAAATTGGGACACATGCCACAATATATGTGAACCGTGAAGACATGATGCTAAGTGAGATAAACCCATCACAAGAGGATGAATATTATATGGTTCTACTTACCTGAGGTTCCTAGAAAGGTCAAATTCAGAGTCAGAACTTAGAATGGTGGCCGCTGGGGCCAGGAGGATGGAAAAATGCTGAGTCAGTGTTTAATGAGTACAGAGTCTCAGTTCAGGAAGATGCAAAATTTCTCGAGACGAATGGTAGTGATGGTTACACGACAATGTGAATGTACTTAATCCCATAGAGCTCTGCACTTAAAAATGGTTAAAATGGTGAATGTTATGTTATGTATATTTTATCACAAAAAAAAAACAGAAAAAAGAATATGTAAATAGCTCCTGGCATTTCTACAAAAGGGCTTTGATAATGAGTGTGCGATGTGCCCCTGTGGACATGCATAGAACATATAACTGCTCCAACCCACCCTTGGCATAAGGGGGATGGTGGCAATGGCAGCATCAGAATCGGGTTTTAATTCCAAGTTTTAGGGCAGAAACTAGAGAGTGCCTTCTCTCTGCAAAGGAATAAGACCTTCTCCAGACACTCGCATGCAGAGATATTCTCTGGTAGTCCCAGGAATGTAATCATGTATGTCTTAAATAATAGGAACAAAGAGGGAAGTGCTCATGTAGGATTTTTATTGACTGTTAAATTTGGTCTGAACTTGGTAAATGTATTCGCTGTGTTTCTGGTTCAGATTATCCCTTAACAGGTAATACCAGGACCCTCAGGTGCTTTCATTCTTGCTTTGTCTCTTTGGCGAGAAACGGGCAACAATCACTATTATGATGACTTCACCATCATTTGCTTGGGAGGAAGGAAGGTGGGGGTCTTGGTGAAGGCTTTGGTTGTGGGATAAGCAAACACCAAAAGTAACAGACATTTTTTTTTAAAAAAAAAAAAAAGAGGCCAGGGCAAGACCATAAAATGCACCAGGATGCTAAAATGTATCCTTGAAAGAAAAGAGCTGAGAATTCTCGAATTTGGTAAAATACTATGAAGGCACGTTTCCAAAGATGAAGAGTGTGTTTTGATAGCAGTTGTTTCGCTTTGTCCACACATCGGACATGGAGCCTGAATTCATTGTGATTTCTCCATCAACCTAGTTCAGGTTCCTTGAGGACAGGGTTTTTGCTGTTTTGTTCACTGTACTCTCATTCGAATTTCCTAAAACAGAGCCCGACGAGGGGTACTGGCCCAAAATGATATGACGAATGAAGGAAAGCTTAAATCTATTTCTCAAATATGTTTCACAAAATATATCACCAATACAGAATGTGCACGCCCTCATAATCTGATTCACATCTAAAAAGGTTCATCGAAAATAAGTCTTTTCTAAAGGTCTACAAAGCAAGCGTGGGGAGGGCGAAAATCTGAATCTAATAACATTCAATTATCAAGCATCAGTTTCCAAAATACCCGCCACTTCCTGGATCTAATTTTGTTTCCGTTCTATAAGGAGACCACCCCATCGAAGAAGAAAGTATTTTTATCTCCATGCTAATTTGGTAAATCATTTTCCGCCCCCAGCAAGCGTCAGGCTCCGCTGGGCACATGCCAGATGTGTGGTAAGGAGTAAGCCACGAGGCGGTGAGCGCTGCCACCAGATTCACTGAAGCAAAGGACAGGCCCACAGTGCCTGCTGAACCCCACATGTGGTGGGGGCCTGCATGCAAAACTGGTGAAACAGAGCAGTAAGTAGTTCAAGAGATGAAGAAGTCACAAAAGCTGGGCGAGTCCCTTACCTGGTCTCCAGCAGAGGTCAAACACACAGTCTTAGGTGAGCTTAGTTATGGGAGTTCTCGTTGTCACTAGATCAGAGGGTCCTGCTCTCCAAAGTCCCTTCTCTCTGTGGCCATCACTTTTCAAGGACTGCACTTGAAAATTCACGCACAGAATGGCACCTTGGTTCCGAGAGTGGGAGCTTGGCAGACTGGGTGAGACCATGCTCTGGAACCAAGCTGTCTAGCTTCAAAGCCCAGCCCTACGTGCTATGCAACGTTAGGCGAGTGAATCAATGGCTCTCTGCCTCAGTTTTCTCATCTATAGAATATGGGTGATAACAGTAATACCTCATAGCATCGATGGGAAAGGACTGATATGTTAATGTATAACGAATTGCTATATTGCGACAGCGTCTGGCATACACTAAGCATTTCGGCATATCTCAAAATACACCACTATATTGTCATTTTATGTATAGATTTTATGTATCTCATTTCATGTAACGTGTTCAATTTGTGGAAGAGTTACAGGGCTGGGCTGTTTCTATAATGCCCACCTGCCCTTGTGATTATAAAGCCGTGATATTTCATGCCAACAACAACAACAACAACAAATTAGGACATTCACGAGAGAGCACAGTATAGAACATAAGCAAATTTTTTAAATAATCCGATCAGCGTGGATCTTTCCATGGACCCCTTACAGCTGGAGATAACCACTTGTCTGGGTGCAAATGTTAATCTGGCGATGCTGGTAATCAGCCAGATTTTTTTCAAGCCACAGGCCAGAGGACAATTGTCATAAACCTACATTGAGACATCACCCAGGTGAGCGGTGTCGTCATCCCGCTGGATTGCCCATCTCACGAGCACCCTCGAGGGAAAATCCTGCACGGTGATTATTGCGCAGCGATTCTCAGATCGGCCTGACCTTGACATAGCATCATAACTTGGGTCAAAGCCAAGAGCTTTATAACCACCTCTTATTCTTCTGCTTACGCGTCTGGGGTCCAGTTGAGCCATCTTATAAAATCGATTCCTGGTCTCAGCGGCGATAATTGGTTCGCCTTTGTACCCGCCAAACTCCATATTTGTGTCAGCGCTTATATGACAGTGAAACAGTCCAGGCCCTCTCTCTCACTCTCCGCATGTGTCAGCCCACCTTTCTATCCACGCATCTTCTCCGAGACACTTCTGCCAAGTAAGAGGGACATGTCGAGGGGTGCCATCTTGTCACTGCATTTCTCACACGGCGGTGGCGTCCTTGGCGTGACTTCGTATTACAACCCTGTCCGAGGTTTTCAGTGGCCTGAGGTCAAATGTGCGTGCATTCAGAATTAGGATGTCAAATGCTCATAGAGAATTCACATGTTTTTAGTTAAACGGAAAGCCACTTAATGATTTGTAATGTGGGTTTTTGCAGTTGCTCAGACTAAGATCTTGGACCCATTTCCTTGTGCCTTAGCCTCACTCTAATGCCCACCTCTGAAATTCTGAGTCTTCTCTCCCACCTCACCTTCACTGTCTGCCTTCTCTTTCCTTGCCACAGCCCCCTCATCGAGACGATTGTTGCATCTCCTTGGTCTATGGGTTTCCAGTCCTGACCACTAGAATACATCCTTCTCACTGACCCCTGATGCTCTCCCAGAAGCATGGCTGAGCCTGCGACTCCAACGCCTTCTCTAACGCTCACGAGTCCTTGGGAGGGGTCTCCAAACCTCTTAGGACCTGTATGGTGCAGGGACAAGCGTACGTTCAGAGCAGGGGCTCGGCAGTGGACCGTCCCCAGTCTGGGTCCCAGCTCTGCCACTTAATGTCCAGGTGGCCTCAGACGTTACTGACCCTCTATAAACCTACTATTTTATTTATAAAGTTAGAGCAACCACGGTGCCTTTCTCAAGGGATTATTGTAAGCTTTAGATTGGACAACACGCATATAGGACTTAATCGGGGCCTGGCAGCCCATAAGAAGTGCTTAGTGGCGTCTGCCCCTTGCTGAGGTTGGCCTCCCTGCAGCCTTGTGTCCCCTCCTGGACCTGCTCTGCAGGCACATCCTCCGTGTGCCCGACTACAACGTCCTCCATGCATCCCGTCCCCCTCTGCTCCTGGCGAGCGAGTTCTCTTCCCTTCTCTTCCCAAACCCTGCACTCTGTCCAGATCCAAATCTTCCACCATGTCCTCCTCAAAGCTTCCCCGGCCCTTCTAGATGGACTCATTTCCCCCCTTTCCCGTGAGACTATAACAGCCGGTTTATACCTCCATTATCACAGCATTGCATTCTACGTCGAACTGTCAGGATTTGGTGAGCAACGTACCAACCAGGTCTGCTCAACTGTGCTTTCTTTAAGGGTTGGGGACTAGGCCTTCATCAGATTTGACGCCCCAAAGATGTCCAGGATAGGTCCTTGCACATGGGAAGTGCCAGTATGACATGAATTGAACATGAACTTCTTATTTGGTTGATTGTTTGAAGAACTTCATAGGATGTACTAATTACACAGCAGCAGAAATCGCCACCCTTCTCCCCGCCTCTCAGACAGAAACTTCTAGCCCCTGAAACTCGGCTCTGCCCTTAACAGGGGATTGTGTGTCTGACATGCAGTGCCAGCAGGCCACTTGAGTTTTGTTCCACTCGGGTCAGAAAATTAGTGACTTCAGCAAAATCGTGAGACTCTCTTCCATCCCTAGAGCCATGGGAAATAACGCACATCCCTTTCATTAAGCAAACAAACAAACAACAAAAACAAACAAACAAACAAACAAAAACTTTTCTATTCTAAACCTAAATAACTTTCAGAATACGCATTATCGCATCTGCCCCGGATCTCTTGTTGCCACACTTTCAAAGAGCAGAGAAGACAACCACCTCTCTGGGTGAAAGCTTTTCACTGCCCAGGGTGAAGACTGGGAAGAGGCCATGGATAGTCAACACTTCAGACCCCCGAGGATACTTTTTTCCCCATATTTTCATAATGTAACTTTTGTTCTCCACGTTGGCAAAATAACACTGATGTGGAAAAATGGAATTTGCAAGTGTTAAAATTTGAGGATTCTGAAGTGCGTCACCAAGACAATATTGATCGCTTGCATTTATTTCTCTGGTTTGACAACACTTTTCCACTTCTGCCAAGAAACAATAAATGTGGTAATACCCACAATCAAAATGAGAGTCATATGAATATCAATAAGAACGGTTTACATTTACATATAATGTTTCTGGGCTGATTTTTAATGTTTTTCTCCTTTGTGGCTCATCGCCACAGCCGTTCCTATATACTCAAAGCAGGTGTTTCAAACCTGGAACCTCAGTCTTTCTGTCCACGTATTCTGGGCTAAGCGAGGAGGAAGGAAGGCAACTCAAACCATCACCAAGGGAATGACTGTCAAGTGCAGCTCTCAGCAGGGCCAAACCAGTGATGAGCGTGACTTCACCTGTGAGACGCTCCCACGTTGCTTCTTCCTCTTCGAGTGTACATTCCTTTCTCTCCATGTGGCCCTTCATCCTCTCATTACATTTTTCTTCGCTTGAGTCTCAGTCAGAACTGCAGGTGTTCTCAAAGCAGTTAAAAGTAATATGGAAATGTCGCAGTGTTTGTCAATACTTGTATATGTCTTTCTTCTGGCACTTTACAGTAGGAAAATGGTTCAAGTCCTGTTAATTGGGTGATGGACAGGCTGAACCTAGTCTAAGAGTTGTCTTACAGGATATCTCATCTAATCCTCATAACAAAGCTATAAAGAAGGAATTACCTCCAGTCTATAACTCAGGAAACAGGTTAATGGACCATCTCAAGGTGGGTGACACAGTCAGGAATCCAGGCTCAGTTCTCCCTCTATCTCAAGTTCAAGTGGGCTTGTTCTCCAATCAGTAGTACATGCCTTGGCTTTATGCTCAGATCTCTTTGTGGATGCTGAAGATTGAAGCACATCCAATGAATGGCAGCCTTCCTCAATGCTGGATCAATTAAGAGGCAAACAGAAAGAAGTGGGACATATGCAGCTCGAAGAGCCAGCTTTATGGCTCGCAAAACCGGATTGCAGGATGGGACTCAGGCATGCAGCCACAACAGGCTTCCCAGGGCCTTACTCCAAACTTAGATAGGTTCACGCATCTGTCTCAGGCACTGCTGAACCAGCGCTGGACTTTCAAACCGTACCACATGGAGACACAGAGAGGAATGTGTGCCTCCTGCAGCCACCAGTCCCCAGGGAGCAAGAGGAAGGAGGGAGCCACGCTCCCAGAGCCACCACTTTCTCCTCCTAGACTCACCAACCCAGCAAGTGAGGAGGAAGACAGAGGCCAGGAGCGGTGCCTCCCCGGTGTCCCCTCCATGTGACAGGCAGCATCAGGAGTGGGGAAGAAATGTTGCTCCCCATAAAGTATACTCTAAGGAGTTTTGCATCGTGGTCACAGTGAGTGTTCAAACATACGTGGCCACTTCCTGACAAGTATAACGCATTTTCTATTACGCCGACCTCATCACAGAAGTTTGTCACATGGATCCCTACAGAGGCCAAGATCTCGAGAAGCTCTTATTGCCACCACTTCACTGACTCACTGCATGACCTAGGGCCAGCCAGCCCCTTAACTAGCCAGTGTCTGAATGTCCCCATCTATAAAGTCAGCATTGTTCATGAGAACGCTCCCCACGGGTCATTCTTCCATCAGGGGCAGCAATGACTGGATCTTACAAACTCAGAAAGAGCCAGTCCGCTAAGAGACGTCGCGAGCACAGAACTGATGTGCCTTCTTCCAAGAGTCCTTAGCAAATCATGCTTCGGTGGAGTTCCTTCTGTTCTACGCCAGCTAAGAGACAATCCCCGGGTAGCCAGGCCACGTGTCACCCAGAATGCCGAGCGTCCTGAGCAGCAGTGGGTGGGCCGCTTAGCGCCTCTTGGATGCTCAATGTCTGAGCAGAACATATAGCTCAACGTCTGGAGAGGACCTATAGCTTAGATTTTTAGACAACACTCCAGGTTAAAAGCCTCTCCTTTTATAGAGGCATATGTTTAGAGCCTCACAGCTCAACTCCGGCCGAGTCCTGCAATGCAAACAAAAGCCCAAACACAACTTTGTGTCAGTGTCATCAGTGTTCACCGATATGTCAGAAAATCAATTAATTACTTTTGAGAAGCAGTTGAGAGTCTCCCTACCATTCTGCCACGTGAATTATTAAAGACGCCCATGTCAGGGTCCCCAAACTGAAGCTCTGTGTCACCGGGTGGTGAAAAGATGCATTCGGCCTTGAATTCTCACGTGAACATAGTATAGAGTCGAAGGGGCCGAAATAAAAGAGAGGAAGGGACCAGGCTTACGAGGCGTGGTGCCCCTCATCCTCACCTCCACTCACCTGAGGATGGGCAGCCCTGACTGGTTTTTTCTTTCCCCAGAGCCCTGCTCATCCCAGAGAAAAGCCCCCTTCCCCACCCGTACCTCCTGTTCTCTGCCGAGACGAGGCCCGGCAAAGCCGCCTGGGTGGGAGGCCAGGAGCCGCTACCACACCCTGGTTTGCCACCGCTCAGCACGTGTGTGGCTCACAGCCAGGCACATTCATCCACAGAAGTCTGTGTCACTGGGAACAACACTGAGACGGATGTGCAGTGGACACAGATTCCCCAAATGCCCAGAGAATCTCCGCCTACCTTGCCTTCACCTGCGCCCCAAAGACTAGGGGCTTTATAATGAGTCTTTGTTATTGTGTGTCTTTGGTTTCGATTTGGCCAGAAAGGTTGACCACGTGAGTGAGAAGCACCATCCATTTATAAGTCCAGAGCATCAGGAAATCTGTTAGGAAGGGGACGCTTCCCCTGCTGCCTGGTTGTGCTCCTCACTCTGAGGGGGTTCCTTATGTTGTCGGCTTCTAGAACTCTCTATGCCCTAAGAGTCACGAACCAGAGGAGGGTCCCCTGGCTTCTGGAGTTTACTGGAACCCAGGGATGTAAAGAGCAAGTTGAAAAGGGAGGTTTTATTTCACTATTCACCACCTGGAAGCAGTGATCTCCTCACTCTGAGAGCTGGGCTGACTCCGGGTACAACAGACTGGAGAGGACATAGCAGCTACAGTTTATCATCATCATCATCATTCATTCCTTCATTCACTTACGCTTGCTTGCTTGCTTTCTCTTTCTTTTCTTTCTTTTCCAAAAAGTGCTTACTGAGAATCTACACAGTTCCAAGCACCTTTTTTTTTTTTTTTTTTTTTGAGGCTGGGTGCTCTCCAGCCACGAGCAAGACAAAGCCCCTCCCTCGCTATGCGCACCCATTCGGGGGGATGGGGGCAGATGATAAGTAAGTAGATACAGAAGTTCGCTAAGACGAACGCAGTGACGAAAATAAATCAGTGCGTGGGCGATGTGGCGTGAGTGACAGCACAGGGGCATTGAGTGGCGCTAGGTGAGCTGTCACTTTAACCGAGGACCCTTGGGCAGCCCTGGGAAGCACGGGTGGGGCCACTTGGTCCAAGCAGAGGGGAAGGAGGTGACAAGGTCCCGGGGAGGAAGAGCATGGCACATCCGAGGGACAGAACGGAGGCCGCGGCGGGACAAGCTGCGGGATACAAGTGCTCTGTGAGGTCAGAGAGGCGGGCTGGGCGGGGCCGCCTCACCGGGGCCCGGAATCCTAGCGCCCCGGAAAGCCCTCGCCGCGTTGTTGGGGTCGGGGATAGACATGATCCGATGTGCATTCGTCTCTAGGTGGCGGGGACGCTGCCGTCCTTCCCTCCCACCGCAAACGCCAATGCCCAGCAGAATGCAGGCCGCATCGGGTTCAAACGCGACATTCGGGTCCCTAATCTCGGCGGATGCCCCATTTCTCCATGCCTCGCTGGGCTGGTCCAGAGCAAGACCCCGCCCATTGGGGCGTCTGCAAGGCATCTGCTATTGCCAACAGCTTCTTTATTCCCTACCTTTTCCCTATACATATTTTTTCGATGTTGATTTTCACCAACTTTTGTTCAGCAAACATTTATTGAGCACCTCCTCTGTGTCCCCCCCCCCATCCTCTGCTACCACGGGGAGCAGCTTTATCAGTCAAGAGCAGAAAACATCCCTCTCCCCCCAATCGGATGTCTCCTACGGCCTCCCCAGGAAATCCCAGCAGAGGCTCACAAGTCTTGTTACTAAAGTATTACGCAATATTTAAACCAACATTAGAAGTCCCGACAGATGTATGATTCACGGACAAACCTACCCACAGTACCCAGTGCTGGCCAGCTGACGAAGGCACCCACTCGGGGGCAGGCCTGGACTGTCCAGTGAGTAGGGGGCTCTGTCCCCTGCTCTCAGAACAGGTGCCGGGTTCCAGTGGGGGAGGGGAGCTTGACCCTCCCATCGCAGGCTGGTGATGGAGAGGACCAAGGGAGAGAGAGAGAGAGACTTTTGCCTCTGCATTTAGCTTTCATGATGCAATTCTGGACTTCAGAAAGACAGTTCATTTGTTCTGAGTTCCCAGAAGCCTAAATGAATTCCCCACCAGGCCAAAAAAAAAAAAAAAGAGAGAGAGAGAGAGAAAGAAAAGAAAAAAAGTTTGGAAAATGATCTCCGTCAGGAAATTACAAAAAGGAGAAAAATAAGGCCTGGGTGGGAGAGGCTTGGGCTCTCCGGCCAGTGGGGGAGAGCAGCAGAGCAGCATTGCTCACTTGCCAGACCCGGGGGAGCCACGAGGCATGACTCAGGCCCACAGCGCAGGCTCCGTTTCCCAGGCCAGCAGCAGGCAGAGCGAGGAGGACGTCCCCGAGCCCCTGGGAAACAGAGAGGGCCCCGCGGCGAAGGCAGCCAGCTCCCGGGTTTGCTTTGTGGAAGCTGATGTCAGGGCCGGTTTCTGTCAATCTTGTTGTTTCGTTTAAAACTAGATTCATTGGCTCGCTCCAAGGGCCACACGGGCCTGGTCTCCTTCACACCCCCCGGAGGGAATTTGTTTCAAAAAAAGAAAAAGGAAAAAGGGGAAAGAGAAAGGTGGGGTGTGAGGTGAGCCGGGGAAGTCTGGAGACAGCACTCACAGCCCTGAAGGTCAAGTTTTTAATCTCGCAGAGCTGTGTCCGCTGCTCTAGGATTTTTCAGCAGCAACATCCGTTCATCCCCTCGTGAGGGATGGCCAGACTCTCGGGGAGCAGCTCAGCCGGCCACCCCCTGCATCTCCCTCTGGGGACTGGCAGGACATCACACAGAGCAGCATCCGTTTGTTGTTTTGGGGTTTTGTTTTGTTTTGTTTTGTTTAAGAAATGCAATGTGGTCTCTGGGTTGGCGGCAGCACGAGTGGCATTAAGACACTCCCTCTGTGCCCAGAGAAGGGAGCAGTGCTCCCTCCGTCATCCATGCCGTCCCCCCTTCCTCCTTTCTGGTCCCCTCCTCACCATCAGAGGGTAAGGCTCGACATGAAATGTGCCAACAATAAAAAGGGAGGGACCAAATTATAAATGTATCTGATGCGATTCAAATGAATCCCATCTGTTTTCCATATAGAGGCGACATAAATTATCTGAGCAAGCGTTAATTTCTCTTGCAAGGATTGGTGCCCAGTTCCAGAAAGAGTCACGTCAGATGAGAGCCATCAATGAGAGCAAAGCAAGGGTCTTGTCTAGAGCCTGGCTGTGGTCTGATCACAGTCATAGTTGACGCAAGGAAGAGGACACAGGGTCCACCTACCATGGTGTCCATGGGGGGGGGGTCCTGTGAACAAGACCCCGAAGTCACCCCACCCACAGGGGATCTTTAGTCCAATGCAAGACAAGTGAGCTGTTAGCACTTCTCTCCACCCTTGCATCCAGGTTTAATTTGTGTGAAGACAAAGGGCATAGGACAGTTGCATAGGGCCATCTGTTGCATAGCACCTTAAAGATAAAAAACAAGATTACACAGCTGCTCCCCCAGCAGGCATCAGGGGCACACCCGTCCCAGGCACACCAGCCCCAGGAAGATCCATTACAGCGGAAACCTCCCTCGTGACTTTGTTTCCCTTTCTTTAGAAGGATAAGATAAGCCCTTCACTATCCTGACTCCTTGGTCCCCATCAATGTATATGCAAAGGCTGCCTTTGACAAAGGACCTTTGGAGAAAGATGATAAAACTGCACACACAAGACTGAAGCAATAAAGACCTACACATTGGGAAAGCAGGCCTTGGGCAGCAGGGTGTGAAACGGGGGCGTTATCTCCAGCTTCAGCCCTACAAGACGGTGGCCCAGAGCAGAGGCCTTTATCTGGCCCACACAAGAATGGAGATTGCGCCTCCCCTGAACCGCCCTGTCTGCAAAGCCCAGGAAACACCTTGCAGGCGAGTTGATGCAAGAGTTGCCATCTCAGCCCTCAGTGACAGTTAAAACAGTGTTACAACACAACGTTGAGCAACGACCTTGCTGTATCATCCCAGTCCACGTTTTTATACCACTTGTTCCCCCTGGAGAGACAAATAGGACATGTGGGGTGACATTTCTTTCTTTTTTTTTGCTCCACCCTTTACTTTCAATTTAGACTATTAAAGAGAGGAAAGACACATTCTTCCTGCTTTCTTTCCAATACAATTGAAAACTCCTTTCCCGGTTCACATGTTGGGTAGGAGAGGAGTGATACTTATTCTTTGCATCTTATTGTTTTATTTCTTGAGACTTTCAGAGGATTCTCGTTATCGCTCCTTGGAGATGTATTACTCAGTCCCTGGGAGGAGGGGGAGCTGGAGTTTCATTTATGTGATTTCAATCAGGAAACCACTTTGAAAGGAAAGCGATCGATTTAGCATTTGGTGAATTGGAAATTTTCTGTAAATAAAATTTTATAAGACTCTTCCTTTTTTTTTTTCTTTAAGAAGTAACAGGACTGCTGTTGAGGAGTGACAGGTTTTGAGGGGAAAGACACTAAGTAACGGGTTCTGGGGGTCTCAGATTGGCCACTATTCTGGGCCCTTGGAAAACCTCTCATTCTTTGGAGCCTCTTGGTCTCTCCACAAAGTGAATGGATTGTATGAAGCGTTTGCTAAGACTTCTCACCGCTCATAATGACTGGATCCTGTGCCACAGAAAGGTGGCCTTCAAACAGGGTCACCCTGACTCGTCTTATAATAATAATCCTACACCTTTGATGACCTCGTTTGGTGTTTCCAAATGCTTCAGCAGTCATGATTCGTTTGACCTTCTTGATGACCTTTTGATCATGGCAGGGCTCTAGACTCGGCCAATGAGGAAACTGAGGCTGGGAAAATTTAGAGGATCTGCAGAGAGTCACAGAGAATCACATGCTGAGTCACCTAATTAATTAATTGAACAGTAAGAAAAAAAAAGGAGAAAACAAACAAAAAAAAACATTCGAACTTTTCCGAATAGCAAGCAACAGTAGCAAGTAAAGTGAATGCACAGCTGAGGAGATGGAGCTAGCTAAAAAAAGGGGCTTCTTCCTATCTGAGAATAGTTCTGTTCCATTTATGCTCTTCTATTTCTTTTTTCTTCCCTTTTTTTTCTTGCTGGTATAATAACCGCTGTTATGATTTTTTAATTTACAACCAATTAATGGGTTACAATCTGTGGTTTGGAAACCACCGAGCAGAAATGTTTCACATGGCAGCGTCCTGCTTTTCCCGAAATCAGAAGGCGAGATGCGCTTCTGGACCCACGGGGGTGACAGCTGAGTGGGATCGTCCTGTGATGGTTGCTCAGTCCGAAATGATTTCTCTGTTGTGGGAATAACAAATCCTATCATTTCCCCAAGTCCGCACACGAAGGAAGCATCGTCCTAACAGCCAGCCTTCAACCATAGGGCAGCTCCTGACCTTTCTGGTTTGAATACACCATGAAGTCCTAATAAATAATGAACACTCAGGACAATATCAGACACCTATTTGCATTGTACTCCCACTGAAGTCAGAAAGAGACCTGGGGCTGCTCCCTAAAAATGGCATGTGGCCCTCTAAATAAAGGGCTCTAATGCATTTTATATTTAAACCATAAGGCCCTGGGCTCAAACCCAAATTGAGATGGACTCTGCTCCTTAAGTACCATTCTGGAAAAGTCGCTGAAATATTCATCCATCTATCTAGTTTCTAAGGCAGCTCCTTTTCTCATAGCGCACTCCTAGAGGGTACCTGTTTGCAAACCCCCTTGAACTGGGAGGGGCTAACCTGAAGCGAAAGCATCTTTTTGCAAAGTCACATCTTTGAAACTTCTTGAATGAGAACTATGAAGAACAACATTGGTTTTAAAATTGCACGCAATTCAAAGATTCGTTTCTCTGTGCACCTGGCCCAGTTCTTACTTTCCCTGCTTCATCTCTGTGTGGCCAAGGGCAAGGTGTTTAACCTCTTGAAGCCTAAGGGGACAATAGTTCCAAACCAGGAGGAAATAATGAGATGATGCGTGGAAAACCCTGGCCACAGTACCTGAAGATCAGAAGTAGCTCAGCAAATGCTGGAGACCATCATTATTTGTCCACTAAAATTTGCTTGGTCATCATAACCCTATGAGCATAAATAAGGTTTTCACTTTTGACAAATCAGTGCCACAGCTTTCTGTCTTCTCATAGACTAGGGACACTTGGTGGATCCCCAGGGGTCAAATGACCCAGTCTTTTGCCTTCAGGTAGACGACCCTCCAAACCCGTTACAACCTAACATAGCCCAAATCCAATGCATTGATAAGCTGCTCTTATGCTATCCAGCCTGTCTCCGATATAATGAATTATCTCCTTGGCCTACTAAGCCAATCGATAAACATTTATATATTAGTTTTCTTCTAAAAAAATAGAAAAGGACCATGTTTACTTTTCAAGATCCACAAATTCGTCGCAGAGGGGACTTTAGCTTTTTTTAGGAATGCTGATTTATAACACAAAACAGGGTGCCCCTCCACTTCTGTTCAAAGCAAAACAGACCTCCAGCAGAGAGAAGGGTCTCTACTCACAGTTCGCTACCAAGGGGGTTATATGTACTTTGAACTTCAACATTCCAAAATCTTAAAAATTAATAAAGAGGGGATATTTTTCTATAGAAGGTTTTATTTTTAGGGGGAAAAAAATAGCTACTTGATACGTTTCAGGTGATTCAGCAGTGTCTAGAAATTCATCCGTACTTTTCTAGCTCCAGGTGTTTCGAGCTGAGTAAAAATCAAGATTCTACTTTTGCTGTATCCATTCTCCATCATATGGGAATCAATGCACAGTTTGTTGCTTTAGCATGACTTTCTGGCGTGTATCTAAATTCGAATCTAATCTTACTCACGAGAATTCTAGAACACATTTAAATATAAAGATGACAAGTAACAGAATAATATTCTCATTAAAGAAGTGTTTCTTTACTTTATGGCAGTATCACATTTCACTAAAGAAATGTCTTTTAGGGAAGCTGTGATTAATCAAACCTTCATTTATCGTGATCGGAAAAAATATACATTATACACAAAAGAGAAAATAAAACTTCGATGTAACTTTACTTCCTTCTCATTCCTAGTAACCAAAGGGTTAATCTGATGTCTTCATCCATTTCCACTTTAATTGGGAAGGGTAGGGGGGCGGAAATCATTTCAGTAACAAAATGGAAATTGTTAGCCTCTATATGCCTGAGGCCAAAAGAAAAGAAATGGATTCTCTGGTGAGCTTGGTTAGTGGAGGAGAAGAAAATCTACATCTCGCCCTTCACTTCACGTCATTGTTCAATTTGCCTGTGTTCAGTAACGATCTCCAGAACAGCATGTGGGGCCAGGGAGAGGAGGGTCTGCCTAGGTGCCCCAGGCTGAGTGCACTGGGCAGTCTCTGCCCCTCTCTCAGTTGAACAGAGACCTGGCTCCGCCTGACAACTCAGCGTGGTGTTTGCAGACAAAATGTGCAGGCTCCACTGGCATCTTTGGTCAAGTTTGCTACTTTCCTCCTTAGAAGTTCACTTCATGGTTTGATGTCTTCGGCAAAGAAGAGTTCTTGGCTAAACAAATCGTTCCTATTTTAGAAACTATATAATTTTTGCGGAGATTAAATAATCTTGATCTGGGATGTTTTGAATTCATCCTCAAGCTACATTATCTTCACATGCACTTGAACTGTTAAAGTAACTAGAGAAATAAGAAAGTGCTTTAGATTGAGTCTCTAAACATCAGTGCACTCATTGGTCAGTCGTTCAAATAGTAATGAACTTGTGTTCATTTGGGGCTCATCTGTCATTCATTTGGGCAATTGTATGTCTTTTGCTCTTGCTATTTAGAAAAAAAAAAAACTACTCTACAACATATGTGACCAAAAAGCCTTCAAGTTTTGTTTCTGTGCTTAATCATTCTTAATAATTTTTTGGATGATCTCTGTATATTGCTTTCATCGTACTTATAAGTATAAATTAGAAATTAGCCAATAGATACTATCTATTTTCAGGTGTTTTGTTGAATTTTGTTAAATAGTGTTTTCATTTTTCCTCTCGACATTTCAGGAAGAGGTGAACTCTATAGGACTGGCATCATTTATTCATTCAAAAGAAATAGCAACATTTGCTTCAACTTTTAGAAAATAGACTTAAATTATAGCATTTGTCTAAGCAAGTCCAAATCAATCCAATTGCAACATTTAAATCTGACAATTATTTTTTGAGAAATTAGCAATGTTTCATAAGAAGTCTCTAAAAAGTCTCCATTTCAGTGTATGGCACATTATCTATAAAAATTGAATTATTACTAGAACATTGATTACATAATATTATTAAAATAATATGAAAAAATGAACTAATTACAATGCAGATCTTAAGATTGTTATGAAACTTAAAAATGCAATTATGTAATTACATAGAATGATCGCTTACATTATTGCTGACTTCTTACGCTATTTTTTTATTTCATACTACAACACAAAATTGTAAAGTTTTCATGGAGTATGATAATTCCATGACCTCACAGGAAAGTAGGAGAATGGTAGTCTTTGCCCACTGTTTCATAAAACTCTGTTTTCCAAATCTGAGGATAGCAGGATTGATATGAAAGGATTTGTCTTGAGTGCTCACGGAACACGCTAACACCAATATGTGGCAGCTTATTATTTAATTAATCAATACAGATAGGTAAGCAATTCTTTCACAGATAACTGCACATCTTACCTGTGATTCTTAGGTAGACTTCTCATGTTCAAAGACAGACGGGTGACTGGGCAACCAAGATCCATCTCAAGCTTTCTCGTTCCCTTTCTAAGGAGTTCTGCTATATTTTTTGTGGGAAATTTCTCTACAGTCTGCAGAGGACCATAGATAGGAAAATTTTTATTTCTGTAGAAGAAAAAAGCACCAATTTGAGATATTAACAGTTGTAATAATACCAACAAAGAGCCTTATAGCGATTCATTCTAAAGGATAAAGGAATTGAACTTTATTCTTTGTTGTATGTCTATAGTTTTTAATTATAATTTTTAATACAGTACATAGTGAAACCTCACTAACTGGGTTGACATGGAGAAAACACAATTAGTGAAAAGGCTGAACCTTAATATTGTTAAATACTTGTGGTAATAAAGGTAACATTTACAAGTAAATATTTGTTTGTCTCTAATCTCAATTTTATGTAAATTATAGAACAGAACAGCGATGCATTCATTCTTTGTTCCCTCTTTTGTCATTTCTTCTGAATTAGTTTGGATCCACTTTATAACAGACCAGAAGCGCCTCACTGAATTGAACTCTTACTGTTTTTTAACTGGAAGATTGCTAGCAAATTGATATACTGTGTTTTTTTTTAATTCTATATGCTATATTTTAAAATAAACCTGTCTATAGGAATTGCTATCTGAGAACGTGTATCATTTAAATGCTTTGCCATTCTATTTTAAACCATGACCTATTTTTTTAAAAAATGAACATCTTCTTCTAATCTGTGTCGTTCATATGAAATTCACAGAAAATTGGCTTTGCTAGGAAAAGAAAAAGATGAGAGACGCTTTGGTAATAGTCTTTCAGAGCCGGAAGAAACCAACGTGCTTTGACAGTACGGGCTGAGCCCTCGGTGGCTGGCAAAGAAAGCTTAAGTGGAAATCAACGATGCACGAGGTTGACTTGTGGCTCATCCGTGGCTGTGACAGTGCATTAGCAGTGGTGACAGTGGTTAGCTGGCCTTTGCAGTTCCGTTGTCGCTGTGTATGTGCGTCCCTCTGCCTCTGAGTCAATCGAGGGATGTTGTAATAAAAATTCTGAACTCTGCTTCAGGACAGCTCACAGGGAAAACGGGAGTCAAGAAAGATGCACTACTTAATGGCCTTCACCAGCAGCAGGTGGGGCACAGGACTCACTCCAGTACTAGCAGAATTGTAGCAAAGTAGCTATTCAGGGTGAATTGTGTTTTCAGTGGTCACCTTAGAGCTACGCTGTCCCATGCAGTGCCCACTAGCCACAGCTAGCTTTTGAGGACTCACCACATGGCTAGACTGAATTGAGATACACTATAAATGCAAAATACACATAGGATTTGGAAGAGTCACTACAAAAAAAAAATTAAAAGAATGCAAAAAAAATCTCAATAATTTTATATGGATTACATGCTGAAATGAAAATATTTCAGCTATCCTCAGTTAAATAAAATAGATGATCCAAATTAATTACATTCATTTCTCCTTACTTTTTAATGTGGCTACAAGAAAGTTTTAAATGATGTGTATGGCTCCCATTATACTTCTGTCGGACAGCACTGCTCTAGAAAAAAAAAAACGCCCATATGGTTTAAAGCAACTTGTTAAGATCGAGCAGAGAAACCTGGCTGGTAACGGCGTCCTGATACAAACCTTTTTGGCAAGGTGCCTTAGCTTCCTGGTCACAGCTGGCGCTCCAGAGCGAGCTGTGTGGGTTCAGATCACTGACCCTTAGTTTCTTCGTCTACGAGGAGAAAGGAATAATGATGGGCCGTCTGTGCGAGAGGGTCAGATGGAACAATGTGTGTAAAGCGCTTAGTGTGAGGTCAGGTGGAAGACGGTAGAAGGTCGCATCTGTTATCACGGTTGTCTTAGTCAGCTCAGGTGACTGTCATAAGACACCGTAGGCCCAGTGGCTTCAAATACAGAACTTTTGCTTTGTCACAGTTCTGGAGGCTGGAAGCTGAGATCAGGGTACCAGCACAGTCAGGTTCTGGTGAGAAGCTTCTTTCTGGCCTGCCTTCTTTGCTTTGTGCTCACATGACAGGGGAAGAAAGAGGCAGAGGAAGCTCACAGACCTCTGAGAAGGGCACTAATCTCATCGCGAGAACCCCACCCTCACGATCTCATTTAAACCTAACCACGTCCCCCCGCCCCACCTCCTCACACATCACGTTGGGAGTTAGGGCTTCGACATATGAGTTTGGAGACAGGGACATATGCAGTTCATCATGACAGTTTAAAAACTCCAATGAGAAAGAGCGATTTTGCAATGCTGTGTATCAAAACCTTTCAGACATTGCAGTCTAGTGTGCGCTGGGCAGAGTTTTGCTGGATACTGAGCAGTTGCCCTTGCCAGCTCTGAGCGTGGTCCTTGAACCCCCACCAGCAACAGCAGCAGCAGCATCACTGTGAGTTTGTTGGACATGAAGGATCTCAGGCCCCACCCCAACCCGACTGAGTCAGAATCTGCACTTAACCAAATCCCCAGGGGTTTCAGAAACACATTCAGTTCGTGCAATGCCGTCTGGGAATTTGAAGAGGAGTAAGAAGCCTTAGAGGCAAGGCGTTCAAATGTGGTGGTTACGTGACTGTGTCGGGGTGAGGGTGAGTCACAAGAGAATCAGGCAGCTACACAGTTGGCATCGAAGTCACCCGTGCTCCTCAGTGACCCAGAACCAGCTGCGAGATAGACTAGGAGTCCAGCAGACAGGGATCAAAATGCCAGCCTTATCACTAATAGGACTTGTGGAGAGCGGGGCTTAGGTACGTGGCTTCCTGACACTGAACCCCAAAACCTGAGAGACTTACTCACTAGCACACAGGCACTGTCTCTGCAGAATGATAAGGGGGCAGGGAAAGGCATGGTCCGTGTCCTCTTTTTCTATCGCTGCCAAACTAGCAAATTACACCATTAAACTAGCAGCTCACCATTCAGTATGCCAGAGGTCCAGCTAGGCTCAGCTGGGATCCCGGCTCAGAGACTCAGGTGGCTCAGAGTCAAGGTGTCAGCTGAGCTCTTACCTGGAGGCTTAGGGAAAATAGACTTCCAGGCTCCTGCAGGCTGTTGGCAGAACGCAGTTCCATGGGGCTGCATGACGGAGTCCTGTCTCCTTGCCAGTCATCAGCCAGGGGTCACCTAGAGACACTGATGTTTCATTTGTTGCTCCTGGCGTCCTCCGTCTGCCAGCCAACCCTGCAGGCACATCACATCCTCCTCTGACCTCACTGCAGCCCCAGCCTGAGAAAATGCTTCGCTTTTAAAGGTCTCCTGTGATTGGACCGGACCCCCCCAGAATAATTTCCTTTTTGGTGGATTCAAAGCCAACTGAGTAGCCAGCTTCACACCCCTGGAAAAACCCCTTTTGCCACCTAGCATGACTGGGGCATGACATCTCCTCAGAATCACAGTCGCAGGGATTAGGGTGGAAAATCTTTGGGATTCATTTTAAGAGTCCACCTAAAGAAGGACCTGGTTTCTGTTCCCAAAGCTATGACCCAAGCTAGTTCGTCTTTTATGGTGGAGGATTGAAGGTGTGGAAAGAGGCCAAGAAACGACACTCCGCATAGAAACCTGAGGCCAGGGAACTGGGGGTTCCATCGCTTCCCTCTTTCCCGCCCCGCCGCCTCGATACAGTCAAATGGCTCTGCCACGAAGTATAGTTTAAAGGTCGCACAGGGGACATGGAAACCATGACGAAGAACATGGTTGGTCCTTGAGAAGAAATTTCACCTAAGGCAGAGGATCTGACCCGCTCCAAGATGGAGACAGGGAAGGTAGACCTTAATCCTACAGGATTGTGCTAAACAAACAGCTTGAATCAAACTCAGGATGCCCAGGAAGACACAGGTTCTGCAGACGTGAGGTGTGGGAGATTCATCTGGAAGGACTCTAGGAAGTTAACGGAACCCCCTTTGTAGGGGACCTATGCAAGAGTTTGGGCGAGAACTGGGACCAGAATGGTGGCAAGAGATATGGAAAGGGGTGATGAATTAGAACCAAGAAGCCAGAAGGAGAGCTTGGTAACAGACTGGATGAGATCAAGGAGAAATCCATGGGTCCGAGTCTGGAAACTGGGAGAACCAGGGTGCAGTGGGAAAACCAAGGGGCGCTAGTTTGAGATGGGAGCTCATGAACTTGCTCGTCAGGGACCTGCACATAGCAAATGTTGATGTTCTCATGTGTCCTCCATCTAAAACACACACACACACACTCACACACATACACACACACACACACACACACACACACACACACACACTCTCGACTTTGGGCTCTCTTCCCTCTACCACTGTACCCCTTCCCCTCCCTCCTTCAACAAGCATCTCCTACCCCTTCCTGACATCCCACTCTCTCTGCTCCATGGACTCTCTTCTGGCAAAGGTTACCATGGTTACCCCGTAGCAAACTCCAGTGTAATCTCTTCAGTCCTCTACCTCGGGTCTCCTTAGCCTTTGGGACATGCCTTTCCTCTCATAGCTCCCATCTTCCTTTCGTGTGTAAGGCCCTGATTTCTCATCTTTCTCTTCCCAATTCAGTCTTCTTGGTTGTTGCCTCTTCTCTCGATCGTCCCTTAAATCTCAGACTCTGTCAATGCTCGCCTGTCAACGCGTACGTTCCGTGTATGATCTGAAACTATTGCAGCTGTGTGAGGACTCAGCTCGGTATTTCTTTCCTAGACTTCTGCCCTGAATTCCTGTTTTTCTCACCTGCACCTATAATTCTGTTCTGTACATCCCAGCTGAATCCTGCTGTCTGTCTACCTCCAAACCCATCCTCTTCCAGTCCTTACTGCTGCTCGCGGCACCTGGGCCACAGGTGGGGGCACTCTTCTCTCCCACCTTACCCCCATCTTCCATCTTCATTGTTTCCACCTTAATGAAGATGCTCACGATTCTTGTCTGACAACTGCAGTAGCACCTCTGTCTCCTCCGATTCACCTATTCTTTTCTGGCAGATTTTCCTAAAACGCGTATTAATTATGTCATTTCCCAGATTTCAAGGCTCTGACAGAATCCAGTGCCCTTATGGTGAAGTTCAAATTTCTTTAGGTTGTGTCAGCTGCCAGTGACCTACCTGTGTTTCTGTCTGCCAGCATTGTGTCATTTGTGAGCTGCCACTCCCCAATCTGATCCCAAACCTACACTCCAACCTGCTGGAACTGACGTGTGGATCTGTTTCACAGGTTCCTGACTTTGTCAGACTTCTCCTTCTGCCTGGAGTCACTTCTCCCCCTGTCCCTTCCCAACCTCCAAGAGTCAAATCAAGTTCACCTCTACTAGGAAGGAAGTCTTTTCCGAGCCCACCAGGAGGTGCCACCCTCTCTTCCTTTTGTGTCTCTTCCCACCACCTCCCTGGACCCTGCACACATGTGTGTCTGTCAGCAACCATGATGCTCCATTGTTCTCACTTATTTGTCCTTTATTACTGATGAGCCTAGCACGGTGCCTGGTACATAGGGAGCATTCAAGGAAGGCTGAAAGGAGGGAAATTGTATACTTCATTTCTGGGAAGGTCCTCAAGATGCCATTTAGAGGGAGTGGAGGCGGGAAAAGACTAGAAAGCCATTTATTATGACTTTACAAGCCTCTCAGCCAAATAGACCTTGACTTACTGCTCAAATTCTGTGGATCACCATAAATCACTTCAAGCTATGACTCCTACAGATTTGATGTTTGCATGGCCAAGAAGTTCAGGGATATTTTCTGATGGAGACCATGCAGCAGGGAAGATAAAAGTCAAAGATGAGGTCAGAGTTTAATTTTTCAGAACTCTACAAAGGACACCATTAAAAATGCATAGTTGTGGTCACAAAGAGTCATAACCTATCATGTGCTCAGACTCATACGTGGATACGTATGAGTGTGGGGGTGAGGTGGGGGTGTATGCATAGAGATGAAGAGTGAAGTGACCTTGTCAAGTTTCCTAAATCCTCCAAGTATGAGTTTCCTCATCTGTAAAATGGGGATGGTGATGATATTGCAAGAATTAAACCAAGCGAGGGTATATAAAAGCATTTTGGCCATTGCCTGGCAGATAGGAGCAGTTCAATGAGGAGAGAGAGAAAGAAAGGGAGGGAGGGACTGAGGGAGGGGGAAGGGAGCTGGAGCACAAGCTAGCCAGATTCTGCTCTCACGGTTCTGAACACACTTTACCTATAGACACCTGTCTCCTCCCTCTTCTCTCTTCCCCCTGTCTTAATGGTGTGTGCTATGTTCTCAAGGCTACAGACACAGGACAATCTAAGAAAGGTTTTGACGACAAAACATACACACCTTTCAAAATCTACTCACTGTTGCTTTTGCTTTGGGGTTTATAAAAAATATTTTGGCTTTTCTCTTGGAATCGCTGAAACCTTAGGTGCACGGACGAGACCCTTCTTTTTCACTCTGGTCTTTCTATTTTGCACCCTTGGACATGGAAAGCCTTCTCAGAGTCTCATGAGAAAATCTTCAGGGTGGTTGGTTCTGCTGGGTCCCTTTGGCATAAATTCAACTGTCTGGTCAATCTTACTGTTGTGGATTCCCTCCGCCCATGCCTATTAAAACAGGACTTACTCCATTATGCATTTGTTATTTCTTACCTTATCATTCATAATTAGCGCAAATGATTCTTTCCTTGCCTTTTTTTTTTTTTTTAATCTTTATGGAATCATTTTAGGTACATGTAAACCACAATATTGTTTTTTTTTTTTTTTTAGGATGCGCCTTTGAAACTATACATATTTCATTCCTTTCATCTTTCATCATAGGGTAGTCCTTCCAAACCTCTTATTATTTTGGCAGCTTTTTTGCTTTGGCAAAAATATAAAACCAAGGAGCTGCAAATCTTGTTCTCCTGCCTATTTAAACAGCGTCTGGAAATCTGAAATAATTACCTCCTTTCTTAGTTTTAAAGGTTTTTTTTAAGCTATATTGTAGCAATATTGTGGAGTGGAGTTGAAAGGTTTAGATCCGCAGTATTTGAAATGCTCAAATCCTGAGGCTTTGAAAAATGATATTTCCTCCATGTTCATCATTGAGTGCTGGCCATTATCAATATCCAAGGCTGAGAGAGTAATTTCAAGTTCAGAACATTACACAGAGATATTCAAGGGAAAGAAAAGCAGCTTCCTATGAATTTGCTTAATGGATTTAGCTATCACTCTACATGTAGCAGTATATAATAATTGATTCATATTTGGAAATTGTCATATGACAATTTTCAATAGGATATCATCTGTTATTTCAAGACTGAGAAATTTGAGTACAAATAATCTGCCCTCTTAGCTAAGGGAAAGAAAGGAAAGCAAGCAAAGAGGGAACATTTCTAAAATGTCCTATCCTTGGAAGTAAATGATCATGTTTATCAGTTTGTTTCTTTCAGCAGACATATTCCAAGTTGTTTATTGTCATCACTTTAAATCACTTGTATTTTTACTTCTTGCATTTAGCCTCTGCTGTATTACACATTTTAAAATGTTTTTGCATTAAGGTTTAGTTTCAATTTCACCTTGAATTCTGATTAATTCCTGTACCCTCCAAATGTATTTCTAATGTTCATTAAATAAATCACATTTATATCCCATGTAGAGCTTAAACAAGAGGATTCTATTAAAGGATTCTATTCGCCAGCAGTGGAAAATGCTGGTCAAAGGAGCATAAAGCCATGTGCATCTGTGACAGTTCATTTTTTATTTGCTGATTTACTGTTTTAAGCTATTTTTGTGCCAAAGCTGGACAACATGCTCTAAAATCTCTAGTGCCAGAAAGTAAGAGAGGCAATAAGCTAGGAAAAAAAAAAGGGGGGGGGGGAGGAATCTAGTTTTTATACATGCACTTATTGTAATTAGAATGAAATTCATTAACTATCAGTCAATATGTTGTTTGCTATCAGTATGGTCATATAATTATTTTTATTTTCCTCCTTTCTTTTCTTTCAGAATGTATACACGGAATGAATCCAACTAGAGATACTCACGGTAGGTTAGATCTCAAATTATATTTATGAAATATGCACATTCGTATATATGTATATACATGATTTAATCTATGTATCTTATAAGTAACTTATGATATAAATTAACCAAATAATTAAGGCTTTTTTTTTTTGCTGATTCAGAAATAGTTAAAAGCTCTTCTCCATATAGTAAATGTCAAACCATATAAAACATTCCAGTGAAACCTTAAATGATACCCTCAGTGCTATAGTGTTTACCACAGATGCATTCTGCTGTTATTAAATGACTCTATATGACTCTCTGGAAAAAAAAAAAAAAAAGAAAGAGCTTGGTTTCTATCTGTTAGAATCTAGTTTATTACCTGTGTTATGGCAGTGGCGATGTAAAAATTTTATTAAGGTAAAATGTCTACTAAGCATACCTAAAATTGCAAAGGATTAATTTTGAAATTTTCTCAGTTTGCTACTTGGGAGCTGCACAATTGACTTACAAAGTTAGAAATAGTCACACGTCAACCACAGCATCCTATGGAAACATCCACGTGGAGGAAGGAGGCAGTGGAAGGACTAAGGAATTAGATTTCAAAAGAGAAGTAACCTCTAAGCTCCTCCAGAATGGGGGGGGGGATACTTAATTTAACTGCAATGTCGAAAACTGGGTGCTGTGTCTAGTAGGTTATTTGCGCACACACTTCATCAGAATGTTCTCTTTCCCTGTGATGTAAGTGCCAACTGCAGTAATTTGATTCAGAACCACTAGCAAAGTACACTCTCTGTTTTTTTTTTCATTTAGAGGGTATTGAAAATAGAATTCTTTCAGAAATATTAAATTTTTAGAAATGTTATTCTTGAAATAGATTTCTCAGGGAAGGGAATTTTGATTTTTAAGAGAACAGTCGAGATTCTAAATTCCATCTTTACACATATTCTATTTTTGAGAGGGTTTTGAAAAAGGAAAAATGTAGAATACTTATTTTTCTGAGACTACCTATAGTTATATATTTACTTAAAGTAGGAGAATGAGCTGTCATGCTTTTCTAAGGAAATTGTTATTTTTCCTCCAGCTAACCAAATACTACTTTTAAAATTCGCTGTGAAAACTGACATTCCATCCCTGTTATGAGCCTTTTTGAAAGTTCCCTCATGCAGCAAATTGGGAAGAATCTGGCATATAGCATCCGCCCAACAAACACATCGCTTCAGTTTTGTTTTTTTGTTTTTTTTTAATTTTGTATGAAGGCAAAAGTAAATTTCAGTATCATTCCGGGGGAACACTAGGAGTGAGCGTGGTAGTTGCCTTTCCTTTCTCTCACAGAGAGGAAGAGGAAGAAGTGTATGCTGTCGCTGAAATTATTGGTGTTGGTGGAAGCTCATTCATTTCATGCACGATACTCCTGAACTTTAGTAGCTCCATATAAAGCCCTTCACACTAAGCGGTTCCCCGGTATCCCCTAGTTAAGTCCCACGCTGCCTGCTTTCCATTCATCTTACTTCCTCGAGAAGGAAGGCGCCCTTTTTGTTTGTTTGTTTGTTTCTGGTTAGCAAGTGTGCCCCCCGCCGAGCGCAGCTGGAGCCCGCGCGGGTCCGGGAGCCCAAAATGCCCCGCGGCCCGATTTAGAATAAATCAGCAAAAACTTTCCTTGCTGTCATCGTCCTCCTCGGCGTTCGATTCCGGGATTTGTTGGTTGAGACTCAGCTAAGCAGAGCCCACCGTGCTGCCCTTGAAAGTCTGCTCTTGGTGCATCTAGCGCTTACTAAGGAAGGGAACTTGACTCCCGCCGGGGGACTGTCGCGGAGCCCCTGGCCGGGTTTAGGGTTTCCAACCGCCCGAGCCCCAGAGGAGCCTTCTCTGACCTTTCCGAGGCGCGGATGCCCCAGTCCCTTCCGAGTCCAGAACCCATTTTCACCTCTGCCCCACCCCGCGCCGCCAGGGTGTCCCGGGGGATGCACTTGGTGGCGACCCTGCATTTGGGCCGAGGCACTAGGGTTTCACTGGCCCCGAACTCGCCTCCAGAACCGGCAGGGCCGAGACCCGGCAGGGGGGCGGCAGCCAGTTTTGGTGACAATGCAATATTTAGAATCACTCGGCCAACATGGAGAGCGGATGTTTGGGGGTCTTTATACTGGAAATGAGTCTTCTTCAAAATCTATTTTAAATAAAAATACAAAAGAGTTTTCTATCTGGGACCCCAGACCCAGTAAAACAAAATGCAGCTGCGTACTGGCAGTTCCTGGAGCGTCCTGGGGTTCCCCAAAAGGAGCGAGGGGATGGGCCCCCCTGGGGAGAAGCGCGGAAGGCAGCAGGGCGCCCGGACGCCTGGAGCATCGACGGCCCGGGGCGGGTCGGCAGCGGTGCACGGGCAAACGGGTTTCTGGAAGGAACCCCGACGCGGGCCCTTTGGGACCCCTGCCTGGGGGTGCCTGCGCCACTATCTCCACTGCTCAGCCGCGGAGGCAGGGGGGACGGGACGCGGCCGCTCAGGGTGGCTCGAGCGGTGGTTTCCTGTTGTTTCTCGCAAAACTTAAGTTCTTAGAAGCGCGACCCAAAGGCCGCGAGGAGGGCCGACAGCCGAACTCGGCGCCGTCGGGGGCGTTCCTGGGCGCACCGCGCGGCCGCCCCGCGCCCAGGGCGCAGAGCGAGGGCGGCTGCTGCCCCCTGGCGTCCGGCCGCGCCGCGCAGCCTGCGTGGCCTCGCCAGTCCTGGGGCAAAGGACGCAGCCTGGGCGCCCGCCACGCCCCTGCCTCCGTTAGGCCTCGGCGGCGGGGCCCGAAGAGATTCCGGCACCGCAGCGGCCACCCAGGACCCCAGCCGCGCGTCGGCCGCGGGGGCAGGAGGCGGCGGGCGGAAGGGGCCCAGCGGGGGACGCGTGAGGGCTCGAGGGAGCAGAAGTTGAGTTTAAGTTGGGTGCTCCGTGTGAGGGGACAGTGAGTGAGCGCCCTCCCCGGAGGATGAGGGAGTCCGCGAGGGAGGAGGGAACTCCCGGCGCGGGGACAATGCGCCATGGCGGAGCTCCTGCAAGCCCCGCGCAAAAGCCCGCGACGCCGCGGGGATGGCAGCCCAGGGAAGTTCCCGCCCGTGCGCAAAGCCGGGCCGGTTCGGCGCCGGTGGCCTCCCGCGCACGCAGGGGCGGGGAGAGAAGTCAGGGCCGTTTCCGGGGAGCTGGAGAGGGGTGTGGGGCTCGAGCGACCCGCCGGCGGGGGAGCCGCTGCTGCGAGGACAGGGAGTGAGACCAGCGGATGCTTTCAACTTTAGTCGCACGTTCTCTGGGGGTCTTCAGACTTAGAACCCCCTTGGCTCACCACTAAGGACGCTCGGCCGGAGTGAGGCGCGCTGCGTAATTAAGGCGCAGCCCAGACACAGCGAATAACACCAATTAAAGAAAACAAGCCAAGGGAGAAAACTACCAACACAAAAACTATGTTGTAGAGACCGAGAACCGTCTGGCCCCATTAAATGAATCAGCGCCACTCCGCTGCCAACCGAGGCCTGGGGTCCCGCAGAGCTGCTCTCCCGCCAGGCCCTCGGCCCTCCGTCCCCCTCGCGGTGGCATCGCACCCACGCCGGGGAAGCGGAGGCTCAGCCGTGGGCGGCCACCTGGGAGCTCCGGCCCAGGCTCCGGAAGCCTTGCGGCACCCAGTGCATCTCCAAGGCGCGCGGGGCGTCTCCCTCTGGCTGGTCTCCGGGCCTGAGTCCTCCCTGAGCCGGCTGGGGCCGCCGGCCTCTTCCTCCACTTCCTCGGTCTCCGGCCCGCGGCCGCCACTGGTGCCGCTGCGCACTGCAGTCCCGGGGCCCACGGCCGCGCAACCGCACGTGCGTGCAAGGAAAGCCGCAGGGCTGCGGTCCGCAGCGGGGCGGAGCCTCGGGGCAGCGTGCGAGCCTGTGAGTGAGTGTGCGTGGATGCGGGGAGAGGCGGGCAGCCGTGGGGGCCGCGGACTCTCTCCTCCCGGGCCGCGTACAGTAGCGCGCAGCGGCGGCGGGGGCGCGCGGGCCAATTCCAGGAGCCCGCGGCGGCGAGCCGCGCCCTGGCTGATACCGGAAAGGCCTGTGATTGGCCGGCGGCCGCCCCTATGCAAACGAGCTGAGGGAATGGAATTCCTCGGGCCGGGCTTACAGTAAAAGCACGTTCATTTCCAGGCACTCTCATTCATAGAGCCAGCGGGCGCAGGCGGGACGGGCGCCCCGCGGCCGGACCCAGCCAGGGCACCACGCTGCCCGGCCTTGCGCCGGCAGGCACCTCTTCCCGGGGGCTCCTGGGGACGCTAGAAGAAAATCAACCTCTGCTGCTTCTCCTTGACCTGCGTTGGAGCTTCGATTTTTTTTTTTTTTTATCTTTCTTTCTTTCTTTCTTCCTCTTGAATGAACTGGTTTCTCGGCTGGATGGTTCAACTTCTCTCCTGGCCGTGAACTTTTCCCGGGTTGTTTCCTTTGACAACTGCAGGAGAAAGTGCGCTGTGCTCTGAGGCGAGCCGCCGAGTTGCCTTGCGGGGCAGTGTGCGTGGGAGTGTGTGCGCGGGTCACTCGAGCCGCGGGTTCTGTTTCATCTGCGCTACGGGTGCCTCCTCCCAAGGCCCGCTCCACCTGCTGCGGTTACGCGGTGATCGTGGGGACTGGCGCGACCCGGCACTTCGCCCGCCGGCACTGGGGCGACGTTGGGAAGATCGTCTCAGTCGGGCTGACTCACCGAGTCGATGTAGACAGTGGCTGGCTTCGGAAGAGTGCGTGTCTGCGTGCGTGTGACTCGGCTACCGCTCAACTCCCACCAAACCACAGGATCAGCCACAAACTTAACCAACATCCCCAAGTCTGAGTTCTCAGATGTGGAGCGCTGTACCCTGAGTGTCATCATCGGCTTGGACTTTTTTTTTTTTTTTTAGATTAGCTTTTCTTTGAAAAGCTGAATTTTCTGAACTGAGCGTTTTGAAAAAAACTTATAGAGAGACCATGCATGACAAGTATTTCTAGCCCAGCCCTTCTCCAACTACTGAAGCTGATTTTCAAGGCTACTTCAAAAAAAAAAAATCTGCAGCCAACATTAATGGATTTCTGTTGTGTTTAAATTCTCTACAGATTGTACTGTAAATATTTTATGAAGTAGAGCATATGTATATATATTTATATATGTGTATATATGTGCATATTGGGAAGTCGCAGTTCTTGGTTTTGAGCACTGACTCCAGTTTTGCAGAGCAGAAGTGGCGTCGTATGTGGAAGACACTCGCGTTATTTTGTGTTGTGTCGGGACTTTAGACAAAACTCACCTGGAAAAAAAACTGACAGGCAATTAACTACTGGAACTTCCAAATTATGTGTTTGCTGGTTCTTTCGCTCTCTGCGTAAAATATCTTAGGAAGTGTATGGGAATTTTACCTCCGGGAACTTTTGCTAACAGCCAAAGATTAAACTTAAACTCTCACAGCAAGACTCCGAAGATAGTGCCTCTTGGCGTCTGACTTTTGGATTCTGGTCGCCCACTTTTTCAAGCACTAAGCTGTCGGTTGCTAGGAGCCCTGCCGGATCTGAGGCCGATCAGCGTAACTGGGACTGTCCCCCTCCTGGACAGTTTGGTAACTTAGTCAGCCCCCTCCCCCAACATCCCCGCAGCAATAAAGGTCCCTGAACTTGTATGTTGGTCTCTCGGGAGCTGCTTGCTGAAGATCCGCGCCCCCGTCGCCGCCTGGTAGGAGCTGTCTGCAGGGTCCTAACTCAATCGGCTTGTTGTGATGCGTATCCCCGTAGATGCCAGCACGAGCCGCCGCTTCACGCCGCCTTCCACCGCGCTGAGCCCCGGCAAGATGAGCGAGGCGCTGCCGCTGGGCGCCCCGGACGCCGGCGCCGCCCTGGCCGGCAAGCTGAGGAGTGGCGACCGCAGCATGGTGGAGGTGCTGGCCGACCACCCGGGCGAGCTGGTGCGCACCGACAGCCCCAACTTCCTCTGCTCCGTGCTGCCCACGCACTGGCGCTGCAACAAGACCCTGCCCATCGCTTTCAAGGTACTCGGCTGGGAGCGGGTGGCGGGAGGACAGGCGGAGGCCGGCGGAGGCCGAGGCGGTCCGGGAGGCCCGCGGCCAGGCAGGCGGGGCTGGCTTCTAGAAAGGGGCCGGCCCCTAGTCCACCCCCCAGCGCTCGGGAGACTGGGGATGCAGCGTTGCCGTGGAGACCCTCGAGGGGACCCGCCTCAGCCTACCCCGGCTGCCTTCCTGGAGGGCTGGAAAAATCAGGATGCCCCCAGATACGTCGGCTGAGGGCCGGTGGGGACCCTCCCTGGCAGGGGTCCTTAGTTTGATACAAAGTAGGAAAAGTTATAACCCGGCAGGGAAGAGCCTGTCTGCTCCCATGCCTCTCACTCCCCCACCTCTGACTTAGCACCCAAATCATTCTACCTCCCTTCGATGGAGCATCAGGAAATAAAACCGAAATAATGTCATACCTTCGGGTCAGTGAAAACAGACTGACGAGGGAAACTGTCGGGGCTTCCCACCCCCACCCGGTCTTTAACAGCTCCGTAAGGCATTAGCATGTCCAAAGTCCAGTGCGGGGCGTAGTTAAGTTTGCAAAAGTTTTCTGAGGAGTTCTTGCAAGCTTCTAGCCTGCTCTTGCCAAAAGCCGCAAGTAGCGAATCCTGTTTCTTTTCCTGGAACCCTGCTGAACGTTATCGCCGGCTCACCTAGTTTAAGCCCAGCCCCGGGGCAGCGAAAGGCTGTCTGAGGCTGTCTTTCCTCAATCCGGGGTCTAACCCGCCCGCATTGCCGTTGGAGGAGGGGGCCGCGTGGACCAGCTCCAGCGGAGCAGCTCAGAGAGGTCTTCTCTTCATTCGCCCTCACCCCTCATCTCGCCCCAGCTGTGAGCTGCCTTTATTAAAGACCTTGGCCTTCAACGGGGATATATAAACAACCCCGGGCGTGTTTTAAACAACCACCCCACCACGCTGGCAGCATTTAATTTCGGCGGTGGGGATTCCTTCCTTCGGTCCCGGGTGGGGGTTTAAGAAGGGTCGGTTTCTTCAGTACGGTCAGCCTGGTCATTTCCCGTTCATTTAAAGGGCTACGCCAGGCAGGTGAAAATAAAAACCTAAAGATAGGCTACTCTTTTTTTTTTTATTTGTTTGTTTGTTTTGAATCCGGTTAAATAATGGTCTCCTTTAAGGGGAGATTAATTTAATGTAAGCTTTTAATGGTTCCAGGCCTCAGTTGGAACTTGCTCCAGTTAACAATGAATAATGTTCACTCTTTCTTAAAGGAGTCGTGTTCCTTATTTTTAATTGTAAGCTTTACGCACCTTCCCAACTTCAATGATGATTTCTAAAACAAAATGTGCAGTTGGCTATGGCTTTAGAACTGCCTTCTGTTCCTCTCGGTTTTGGAGGGGGAGTTGGAAATAAGGATAAGGTGGGCGGGCCACTGGATCTGTCCCCTTCCCTTCCTCGGGTTTATGTAGATTTCAGTTGCAACCCATCTCAATTTTAAATCATTCTAATCCTTTTACATAAACAGACTCAGGCGGCTGAAAGCACTGAGTCCCCCTCACTGAGAGAGGACCTGACATCACCGGGCCCTGGAGTCACTTTCAGATAAGAGCAGAGGGAAGGAGGCAGGCCGATAATCAACCAAAAGGTCATTTACACTCAGGGTGCTCCAGAGGCCGCACCAAGGAAGTGAGTTCTGAGGGGTCTGAGGCTTCCTTTGGGGTAATCAGAAGCTCTTCTGCATCTCCCCTCCTCTGCCAGGAAACCCATACCCCAAACGCTAAGTGGTTAATAAAGAATCTTCAAGATTGAAGCAATGTAGTTTCTCAAGCCACCAGATAAAACTTTATTGTCTTCTAAAAGAATCTTTCGAAATCATATAAATTGCTCTTAGGAACCACCAGGGAATAATTCTTTTTAGCAGAAATCTTAATAGCCATAGAGATTTCCTTTGAAAAATGACTTTTGACTATTTGCTCTAGTTTTAAAATCTAATTTGCTTTACTGAGTGATGGTTTGTAGGCTCCTAAAAGATCAAGGTTTAGATCTCTTGAAAAAAATAAAAAAAGTACAAGTGAGTCTTGAGAACATTTGGGGGAAAGGAAAGGACAGCAATCAGACCGCTTGATTAATATCTGTCACCACTTCGGTCCCCACAAAGAGAAGCCTCTTCCTGAAGGAAACCTGCTCATTGCATAACTGAAAGAGCAGATGAAATTTTCAGGGAGGGAGTAAACAGGGAGGTTAGGGATAAAAGCAAGCTAAACTTCCAACTTGACCATGTCCGGGTTGATTCACTGTGTCCCAGGCTCCGTGCCACACCGTCTGCCTAACCCACCTCTCCAGCAATTTCTACAGAAATTATTGCTTTAAAATTTGGATTTCAAATAAGCCTTAGACAATCTCTTTAAGAAGTGAATCGGTAAAGAATTATTGTATTCTCTTTAATACGGAGGAAAAAATGTGAAACGATGATGAAGTCTGATATTGATGAAAAGCATTTAAGTCATTCTTTAAGAGTCTTCTGAAATTCTACGTGTAAATCCTCTGCTTTGATCTGTGAAACTAAAGGGAGATTTAAAATTATGAATTAAAAAAAAAAAAGATTTAAATCATCCTGATTGCTTATCCTGAACCCCAAAATGTACCCACCCCCTTCTCCCATGGAACACCTTCATTTTTTTAAGGCAGGAGAGATGTATATTTTACTATTCAAAAAAATCTTTAACTTACTACATGTTACCCATTATTCACAGAAGCAGCCTGAAAAGCTGATTGGATGATTTAGGATATATTTTGTAATATTGTAATATTAACAATTTGTTTAGGCCCTGGTACACCAGAATCCGTAGGCATATAAAATAAACATGCCTTCAGCAGGATCAGAGCCTTGGGTGACAATAGTGATGTTCTTTCCATAAGAAAGAAATAAGTCATGTTTCTGTCTGCGAGAACACGGTCCCAAGCTGTGCATTCAATGTCATCTCGGCTGATTTCTAAGTTCCACACCACAGCTTTCTTTGAAACACTGGAAAATTAAGGGATTTGAATTAAATGAATTGTAACTGTAATTTCAGCCTAATTAGAGCTGGTTTGAATGCCAGTTTGAACTGTGAACAGGCTAGCCAAGAGCAGTGTGGGTAGGTCCATGTATAGGAGGGTTGATATTTTGCCCAACTTCCTGATACTTTAAAAACAGAGAAGTAAAACAAAATATGAGATACCCTTTGGCCAACAAGTCCCTTCTTGCCTGTTTGGTCTGTGCTAAAATGTAAATGTTTGTGTTTCCTCACCTATTGTTTATAGCTTTTCATTCCAGTTGCTTTTTTTTTTTCCTGTTTAAAGTTAAATGTTTTTAATTCTCTTCGTATTGCCTGTCAACAACAAAATCTATCCAATGAGCAGACATGTTAGTTTTGAATTTAAAAACACTTTTTTTTACCTAGTCTAAGTATGCTTGTTAATAATTAGATGATATACATTACATTATCTAAATAAATGTAATTTTCCTGGATTTACTATTCTCCTTACACACACACACACACACACACACACACACATACACATGACCCTCCAAGATCAATAAAAGGCCAAGGAAATGATGATTGAGCACGCAAATATCTTTGAGTATATTATCCTGTTGCATTTTATTTTTTAAGAAGGGAGGGGTAAGAGTTAAACTCCTAATATTTTAGTCTCAAATTCCAGCGTCTACAATCCTTTCTTATTTAGCCGCCCTGATCATTTTGCTCTCTGTTTGTTTCTGCTTGGTGAAAGTCTCGTGAACTTGCCAAATGACTGCAGAAGAGTTTTGGAAAGGTGAGAGAGGAACAGGCAGGGAGCACTGTGAGAGAAGCCAGTAGGAGGAAGGTGATTTAGAGTATGTTTTGGTAGTTACAAAACAGGAGTTATTTTCTGTAACCTCTTTACAGAGTCTGTCCCAACCATGAGTGGTTCAGGTTGATCCAGTCCCTGTGTACTTACTGAATGTCGAATTAAAATAGAGAAGCCTGGCCCTCACAGAGAGATGGGGATGAGGAAGTAAAAAAATATGTGTTCAGGGAGGAGGACATTTCAACACTGAGCTAATTTTACAGAGGGAAGTGAAAATAGTGAGAGAAAAAAAAGTGGAAAAATTTTTAAGAAACCGAATTTTTGAGAGCAGAAGAAAGCAAGCCCATTTTGTGGAAATCAAAAAAAAAAATGGTAACAATGAACAACTGATGGGGAGATTTATTTCAGTGATGTTTTTGAAACAAAAGGAAACTGTCATGTTACTGCTCTTAATTAAATAGCAACAAACACATTTATAATAAGCACTAAATACATAATTAGAGAGTGCTTGGGGAATAAATAGCTGTGTTTTTCAATCTCCCTTATAGAAAACATGTCCAACAATTGGATGGAAAGGATTAGAAAGAAAGATAAAAAGCCAGACCTTGTTTAACAGGGCAAGTTGGCTACAACAGGAGGAAAACTACCTATTTTGTGAGAGTCAGTTCTCCTGGTGTGGTCTCGGGGGCTCAAGTATGTGTACTCCTCACAGCAAGTTGGTTCATTTTCCGTGATTCTCCTTGGAACCCAAGAAGTAAAGCACCACAATGAGTAAAAACAGTAGACGGGTGACATGGGGAAGGGAGGATGACTAAGCCGGCGACAAAGATGGGAATTTTGAGAAACACGGCTTTGCCACCATACAAGTCAATCCTATTTACAGACAAAACAAGAGGACTAGAAAAAGAGGGATTAGCAAAAAGAAATTAGGCAGCAATTACTAGGTGAAAATTGGGAAGTGGACAACAGGGAAAGAGATTTTCACTGTAGAAAGCTTTATTTTAATAACTCAAAACCAAAACCAAAGAAAAAAAAAGATTATATAATTGGAGTGAATAACACAAATTTCACTACTGACAGGGAGGAAAAAAAAATACCATAAGGAATATCAGAAATGACAGGAACAAGCACGATTTGGGGCCTTTTGATTTGAAATTCTGTGACCACTTAATAAAATAGGAACAGTGAAACTATAGCTAATAATAAATGTCTAGACCGAGAAAATAGTTTCTAGAAGGGTCAGGTGATGACCAAACGGGAATACTACTGCACAAAGTAGCTTCATGCCATGCTCTTCCGAGCATTTTACTTTGAAATGACTACTTTTTATTACCCGAGTATCAGAAATATTTATCTATCCTTTTTTTTTTTCCAGTGGCACTGCTAGAAAATCCATTATTATTCAATTGCCTTATAGGACTTCCTCTTCCAAGTCAGCAGGGGTGGGGATCATCTATTAGGGCGTAGTTAGCACATCTCTGGGACTCATAGGCCTAAAAAAGTGATGCAGTCCCACCCCTGAATTCAGAGGCGCAGATAACAGGGAGCCTCCCTCTTCCTCTGTGCTCTATCGATTTTCTAATTAGTAATAAGCAAAGGGCACATTTCTGATTTTTTTTTTCTCTTGCACATCAGAATTCACCGCCAGTGAAAATCAAGAGAATAGAAGCAAGTAGGGATTTTCAAAGACGAACTGAAAAGGGGCAGTTTGACATTCAAGAAGCATCAGCAATTCAGTCACAACGCTCGAATTTAATTTTAGCAGGAATAAGTGTAAACACCTAGAAGTAAAGTTGGCCCTTTTCAGCCTGTTCGTGGAAGTCTGGACAAGTTAAAGACGGGTTAGGTTATAAACTTACAAAAAAACAAGGCCGTCTGTTTTTCAAATATGAAGAATTGAGAGGAGATGAGCGTATTCGTGAGAAAGCATAGCTTTTCCACGTCCCTGCTGTAGTTAAGTCTTGTTCCAACTGTGCCTTCTGTGGCTTTATTAAGTGGATGTTTTATGACTTGAAATGTATATTTCGTTACGCATAATGGAATTAGGAGTGAGTCTTCCCATCCTCAACGTCTCTGTCGTTTTGCTGAACTTATGATTTACATTCTTTTGCAACCTAAAAGGGGTCACTTAATATACACTGAATTTTAGAACCATTGTTACCCATAAATGCCATAAAAGTTCGTGACATTCCTGATGTTCGCGTTTATCCCTTGACTGGCGTGTAGGTGGTGGCGCTGGGGGATGTTCCAGATGGGACTCTGGTCACAGTGATGGCTGGCAATGATGAAAACTACTCAGCCGAACTGAGAAATGCAACCGCAGCCATGAAAAACCAAGTTGCACGATTCAATGACCTCAGGTTTGTCGGTCGGAGTGGAAGAGGTATGTATCTGTCAGAACAGAACTTGAAACACACAGTGTTTACATGGCAACAACCCCGAATTTCAAAACTTCGCGAGGTTTCTGTGGTACGATTCCTAGAAACACAGCCTGTCTTCTTGTTATTAGTGCTACATCGGGCTTTAGAAAAGGTATTTAAAAATGTATTTTCAATCTTGTTTAACAGAATCTAGCTTTCCATTATTGCTCTCTTTTTTACAAGATTAGGAACTTGTGAACACATGAATGTTGAATTTTAAGGAAACCGCCCCCCCCAACTCTTCACTAAAGTGCAAAAATATAAAACTTACTGTCATGGAAACTATGATTCTACAACTGGGGTTCTCTCTTTGAGAATTATCACAAACTTATTTCGTGGAAGCCTTTAACTTAGGCTCCCTGTGCTCTCTATGACAAGTGACAGAATTTCAAATGATCATTTCTAATCATTTTAAGGGATATATGGTACATGATTATTATATGTGGTTTTAAGTAAGCTTACCTTTTTGTGGTGAAATGTGAAGAAATAGGAGTAGTGCCATTCTGGTTTCGTAAATTTGATGACAGCATGACCTTCTTATTATATGTAATGTGGATGCCTTATTATTATTATTTGGGGGAAAGGTTGGGCCCAGTTAACATTTTTAGGTACTAATCATATCAAAGACTAAATTCTCTCCAGAGGAACTATTGCATCGGTGCAGTTCTAGTGTAGTTTTATTATTCTTTGCCCATTTTCAAAGAATTAGAGCAGAAAGAGGCCTGACTCTTGGCTCATTATAATCTCCTCTGGTTTTCAGTTATTTTCAAATATTGTGTTTTCTCTGTAGTGTAAGAACCTAAGTCATATTTTATAAATAGCAGTAAGTACTAGAAATTTAGTTGAAAGAAGTAGGATAGTTTGTTTTGAAGATCTTATTTTTTTGTACTATGGTACTGAGTAAGCTTATGAATAAAAGTTATTTCAAGTATAATAAAAAGATACGATAAATACCTAAGTAGCAGTAGATGACTCTTATGTTGAAAAGAATGAAAGTACAACCAAGGAACATTTAAACACAATCATTACTCTTTATAAAGACATTAACAAATGTCAGAAAATCTGTGTTCTCAGGGAATTCGATTAGTCAAAAAGGGAAGGGGGTAAAGGCATGTTGATTTTTTTGGCTATTGTTTCTGCTCTCCTAGATGTCTGGCGCGTTTTCAAAATAGAATCATAGGTGGGGAAAATATTTTAAATGTATAACATGATTGGAAATACATGTTCAGAGTACTGTGTTAATAATAGGGTAATACAAAGAAAATCATATCCACTTATTGAAAGCGTGAGTGATGCTATAAGATACAAAAGCATAAGCCATTAAATGGATTCACTTGTTATATTAAAAGTCCCCACCTTTCAGTAAATGGAATTCACATTATGATTCAGAGATGTGTGTTTAGAAAACATTTTGAAGGCTTCGGATGAGTAGCTGGCAGAGTGGGTGAGAAGCCAATAAAAAACAGAGGCCCCACCTCCTGGTCCATGCCTACCAGCCTCGCTAACGAGCTTAATTAGTTCTGGTGGATTTCTACTATTAGGACTTGATAGCTGAGTATCTTTTGGTTGCCTTCCCAGAAAAAGTAATATTATCACAGCGTGGATCTGTGTGGGTCTCTGTGTCAGGGTTTGGTTCTAAACGTTTTGGAAACGATTTAATAATGTCCCAAGACCAGTGCCATTTCCCCATAAGAAGCAGCTCAGCGGTGGCTTTCTGGCCATGCGCAGTGAGTCCGTGATCATAGAGAATGAGATTTTGAAAGCGGCGTGCTCGGGGCTGGTCTCTGGTCTCATTGGCCATGTCTGTTTTGAGTGGGTGAGTAATAGGTGCTTGTGTTTACTTGGGTAAGAGTGAACTGTTTCCCCAAGGTGTGGATTGTTTGCATTTGGCTGCCTGATTCGTGCCAGTATGCCCTTGAGTTTGCATAAAACCCCAAGAGGAAACTACCACGGAGGCTGGGCGGTCGTCGGATACCCTGGAATGAGAACAGTAATTGAAACGCCGTAAATGGACTATTAAAAATCTGTTTTGAACATGAGTGATAATAAGGAATCCAAAATACAGAGACCTCAATTGAACATTTGAAACAAACACACTTACGGTGTGTGTCATGGTTGGTCTTGAATGATTGGGGTTTTTTTTGTTCGTTTTTTTGTTTTTTTATTTTTTGTTTTTGGTTCGTAGTCTGAGACCAAATGAGCTGTCAAAGGGCCTCATTTGACTGTCTCATAATTCCTCTCCATAGTCATAAAATGCAACTTGATTTTACTCTTTTAACTGTAAGTGTCAACATCAAAGCCTGCCAGATTTTTTTTTTTTTTTTTGCATTTTGCATTTTGCTTCCGATTACGAGGAGAGCAGATGATTCTCGCTAATTTTGACAGCCTCGATCCTCCTCCTCACTGCATCTCGTCCTTGAAAAGCTTCTTGACGTTTTATTAAGAGATCTCAGGGCAATTTTCTGTTTCATTTTCCGGTTTTGAAACCTTGCCTGAAATCATGTCACTGGCATGGACACACCACACAGTGGCCTAGAAGGCCCTGGCTGTGGTTGGCTCATCCAGACATTTCCATGCAATTTCACATTCTGTCAAAAGGCGCTTCTGGTCCCATAGATTTTCGAAGGGGCCTGCAGTGCGGTTCCAAATGTAGGGTAAAAAAAAAAGAAATTCCCTTTTCTTTTACCAGCTGTCAGTCCGTGGGGTACTTGTAAAGCCATGTAGCAATTGCCAGAAGTCGAACATGGAAGGGTTTTTTCTCTGTTTTACAAAACTGATCTGTCTGGGTGCTGGCGGATGTCCAGAATCACAGCTCCTTCACCTCAAGTTCAGCCTGCAACTGGGAAAACCTGCCTGTCCGGCTCCTACGGCCTTGCTGACAACACTGTCCCCTAAAAAATACTGGTGAAGGCTTCCTCAGTCGGCACCTTCTACCGTTTCTTCCCTGCCTTCCTTTTTCTCCTTGTCGGTTTTCAATCTTGTTCGGGGTGTATCTCATCCTTGGCATGTTCTCCCTTTGGTTCATTGTCCCCATATAAAGTGACTATTCCCTTTACAATGGAAGAAGAGATAGCAGCTCCCAGGAGACGAGAACTTAGGCTGAGAACACAGGTTGCGCTCCCTGAACCACGTGTTCTGGGACTCTCCCTTCATCGCCGGAAAATGGAAGTTCGGGATCAAAAGAAACGCTCCTTGGCGAAGTTAATGAGCAGTGTACAACCGTTTAATTAACATCAGCAGTCCAGGTGGGCGCTCCTGACATTTTCAGTTCTAAGAAAGTGTATCATGGCTGCAGCTGGGAGACGTTCAAGAGATTTTAGCAATGGGAGCTGTGAGCGCTTCCGGCCTCTTCCGACAGCCTAATCAGTTGGGAAGGAATTGATCAGTCCGGGAATATGGCTTTCGTTCATTCATTTTAGAACCAGACAGTGTCATCAACCACATCGTAAACGAGGGATGAGAATCCACCGCAACGTCCTTCTAAGTTTCCTAAGAATATGATATTTAATCTTTTAGTGACATCATTGGTAATTTTGAAAGTCCTTCGGAAGCCTTCTCCCAAAGGAGAAGGAGTCCTTCACGATTTCATGCGTAATTTCAGTTTCCAAGGCCACTGAGCCTCGTTTATTGGCCTTCCGGGGGTCCATGGACGCCCCCAAGCCAACAATCTATGAATCTGGACCTGTGCCTTGGAAGGCCAGCCCAGTACTGTGCTAACTGGAAACCGCATACATAAATGGACAAGTGAGGCAGACACCTTTCTGTATGTACCCTGTGCCTTTTGGTTACATCTGTTTTTATTACGGCCAGGACCTGGTTTATATATTTAGGAAAGCAGATTCCATTCAGACGGTCGGTTCAGGCTGTCGAAGGCCATCAGGTGTGCACACATGTGGTTTCCGGCAAAGGACGAGGGCCCGTTTTTGTCCCTGAGAGAGCAGCCCTTTCCCTCGTCACTTCCTGGCTGCAGAGCTGCCGTGTGAACTCCACAAGCAGCCCTGTGAGGTCACATGTCCTTTGGTCTGCCATGATGGGGTTTAATTTCTGGGTGGAGTCTGTGTTTAGGCTGACCTCCCTGGCAACTTGAATCTTGCCCATTTTCAAAATAGTCAGTCCCCTTTCCCGACGCCTTTTACGAAATGAAATTCCCTCATTATGTTCTTGCCACAGTTGTCTTCCCAGACATAATATTTACCCGTCCCAATCTGGG